>BGNK01001710.1:37415-115926 GCA_003297005.1 Symbiodinium sp. clade A Y106 | reverse complement strand
CCCCGCCGCCGCCGCCGCAGCTCACCGTCAACATGATCAGCGCGTTGGTGTGACCACTACGCCAGAAGTGGACCGGATCATATCGGAGCAACAAATGCAACACCTTTCTGTTTGGGACTTCTACCCATGCAAGAACGAAAACCCCCCTGCAAAAGCCATCGTTTTCATCATGGCATTTCAGACTTTCTGTTCATAGAGTACAAAGAACACTGTCGCGCTTGCCTCTGAACAGGAATTTATGTAAAGCACGGGTGGGCCTGGCCAGAATAGGTCTGGTGGTTTGCAGTATATGTCCTTCGGCAGGTCTGAGGGAGGGGTTCTATTAGTTGCATGCCGTTTCTCGGATCTGCTTTGTTTGCATCTTCAGCTGCGCCACGAATTTCCGTTTGGCAGTTCGTTCCACCGACAGCCGGATCACTCCGGAGCTCCTGACCAAGACTTTGAAACCTTTGGCTCGGACCGAGGTTGCAACCCGCCTGCAGGTGTAGCAGGAATCAGCGAGACCAGGCCGTTTCGAAATACAGCCTGCTATTTGGCTCAGGTACGGGTCTACTACGATCCGGCAAAGGCGCTGGTTCGGTCGGTTTTGGGTGCGGTGGAACGGTAGGTAGAGCTGGACCGTTCGAGTACGGACACGACACGCAAAGAATGCAGGCAGCCTCGCTTGGGCCGCCACACGGTTCCCCGACAGCACTTTGTTTAGCTGTGAGCCTCTCGTGACTGGGCAAGTTCCTTAAACACAAAAGGGGACCTGAGTCCATGCCAGCCTTTGGCGAGTGTGTGCGTCGAAACACTAAAGGGCTGTCAACGAATCGGTGCAACCAGTAAAACTAGTGGTATCATGTAAGACCGATTGAACAACTCAACGTATCCTCTGCGAGGTGCAGCATCAGCCGAGGCTCTTCCCGCTCAAAGCTTTGCAAAAGCGTGTTAGGGCCTAGGGTGCTTCGTGAGAAGCTGCTTGCAAGGTGGGAGGCTACGTTCTGGGTCAGGTCTGTTTACTACTGGTACCCTGCAGGACGCCTCGCGTGGAGCGTTGGCTGCTTCAGTTTCGGGCGAAGCTGTTTCGTGGAATCACCCACTCACGTGATTCGGCAGATGTTTGGCGTGATGCCTAAAGCACGGCCCGCACCATAAACTCGCATCTCCACACGATCCATCCAAGACATTCCAAGACATGGCGGTACACAGATGGGCATGAAGGGCAGTTGTGCAAGAGTGAGAGACGGCACTCGCAGCAGCAGCTAGGGCAAGCCGATGACGGAGAAACCTTCGGATTGCTTTCCTTGCAGACTTGTACCAACCAAGACTGGATTTTCTGGAGAAGTGGATGGCCCGCCAGAAGTCAGTCACGAATTCCAATGGCTGCTCGGCAGCAAGGGAGTCATGTTGCGGTTCATCATTGACTGTCACAGCCGCTGCTTGCACTGGCGATCCTGTGTGTGAGGTAGAGGCACTTCAGAGATCGAAGCCACTCTAATATTCGATACGAACATAGTTGCCGGAGCCACCTTGACTGCACCTTGACTGCACGTATGTGGTCATCGTTCACGAGATAGTTGAAAGATGTTGAAAGCATTCTTGTGCGAGCTGGTGCGTGATTTGCAGAAAACATTGGGCCATTGCATGATGTCCAACCATCCAGGTACAGGCATCTCTGATGCAAGCGCACTCACTGTTTGAGCCACTGTTGTCCTTCGACCTGACCCAAGTGGGTGCTTCCAAGACTCGACGCTTGGCTTCAACGCACAGGGCTGGCAATGTTGAGGGTAGCAGGGCCCGCCTGCGACTATCAACATATGAAAATGTGGCACAAAGGTCGTGCACTGTGGCACTGTGCTAGGCGCTAGTCATCGTCTTGTTGAGGTTTCCGGGACTTTGGGTTTAGGCCCACCGAGTCGGCCCCTGCCTGGAGACCGTCTGCTGCGTTTTCAGGTTCCTTATTCTACTGATTCTACTTATAATATCCCCCGAACCCTTTTCTGCTTATTAAGGCCCCTACATTACTTGTAGGGTCCAGGTCCTTGCTGCGTGTTGCTGCGATTCCGTTTTCGATCGCGAACTTTACGGTTTTAATGACTTAACTCTTCCAGCGATGTGGCCCTTGGTTTGGTTTGAGCCGTCAGAAAATGTAGGGTTGAAGAGGGTGGCTTGGCTGAAACCCAGAAGCAGGTAGGCTCGACCTCGAACGGCAAGTGAGCCGAAACTTAAGGCAAGCTGTCAGCTGCAAACCTTAGCCGTCAATGTGCTCCCAAGATTTCACCGGTTCAATGATGCAGATGTATGTTGCTTCAGCGTCGTTGAGCTTGGGATCGGATACGGAGTAAATCCCGCAAGGCTTCGGTTTCCAGAGTTCTGTGCGGCTCACGGCTTTTCCGAGGCTGCCTGCCTTTCACAACGATTACCGGGTAAAAGGACTAGGTCACCAGGCATTAGGGTGGGGTTTACAAGCATACGGATACCCCGGGCATTGATGTGAGTTGCTGTGCAACCCACGGCAGATGCCATGCCATCTCCTTTGAATCATTCCGAATTCATTGGATCATCCGCTCTCCTGGATCTTTGGGCAGGGCTTCCCAGGTGTTGTCTTCTTGCTGCAGTCGAGTTTTAGGCAAATGTTGCGGGGTTCACATCGACTCAGTCGCTCGGTCAAGCAGGGCAGCTTCCAAGCATCGCCCCATGGCACAGTCGGACCGTCGGATCCGTCGTGTCCGAGATGGTGTTTTGGGCCTATCGAAACGGAGGCTCCAGCGACTGTGCGTCTGGATGCACGGGTCAATGGAGCCAGCCGATGGAACGATGAGGTTTCTATGTCTCGTCTAAGACAGCAAGAGGCCGAAAACCTTTGCCACCCTGTGCACCCCGACAAACAGCAGAACGTGTGAATCCACAGCGGCATGCCACTGGCGCAAACATACGCTACGCACATATGCGGCAAGGGTGGCAGGGAGCGAGGGCATGTTGAACAGACTAAGACTAGGAACATAGAATCCCTGATACCTCCAAGTCAACAACTCTGGGCTCGCAGTGACTAGTAGAGCAGAAGTTTTGTCGGTCGCTTGACAAGGCTGGTTGCTGGTTCAGAACCCATCGGAGTCCCCTCTCGCTACTTGGCGGCAATTCCACATGGTCTGCTGTGTGTTAGGCTTTGGGGTAGGCCATGTTGTGTAGCACACGGGTGTGCGAAGTGACAACTCTCTGCTTTCATGCTCACACCGATCGACACTCGAGGATCTGCAGTTGTCGATCCACACGAACATGTTCATGTCCGTGGCCATTTTTGGTATCTGCTTAAATTTTTCTTCTCCCAGACTTTCCTCGAACACGCCATGGCAGACCGTTACGATTCGTGGGATGCTTTCCTGTGTCACGGTTCTTTCGAAACCTTCGACGGAATCATCCCGAGGTCTATGCTGGCGGTGTACCCCGAGGAAGTCGTGAATGACAAGATCATTCCCTATAGAGAATTCGGGTTGACGGTCTGTCACCGATATCATGAGGGCAGGAACTGCAATAACCGCACGAATTGCTTTCACTTCCACCCCGACTTTATCAACGATCATTGGGTGGTCCCCGACTTCATCTGCCACAAGTGGTTCCAGGGCACGTGCGAGTACCCGAATTGCTGCTGGAATCAACACGGTCGAACCTTCGACTCAGCTCTCCGATCGGCGTTCATTATACAACCGTCCTCTCGTGGTCGCTATCCACCGGTACAATTTCGAAGCGAAGAAGGTGGCACGATGAGACAGATTAACCGCAGAGACGCCGCGAGGATCATCATGCACACGATGGGCGACTTCCGCCGACGAGAAGTTCGAAAGTGGAGGTTTGGAACACACTTCACCGAGTACCACGACTACGAGGACTGGGACCGGTCCATCGATGCTGATCGAGTTCGCTCCGAGTATTCGCAAGAAGTGGCACGGATGAACGATGTTCCTCGAGCTAGGTCTCCCCGAACTCTATACACGACGACCCTCTCCTCGACGAGCGAGCTCGCGACCACCATCGGCATCTTGGACTAACCGGACGGTGAATACGCCGCCACGGGGGTGCAGTTCCTTTGCCCCCAGTGCGAGAAACACCTTCGTGAGCTTGGGTGGTGGCACCGGCTCCGCTTTCCGCCCAGGCGATGCAGAGGACGCCCAGCCTCAGGCACGAGTCCCACGACATACTTCGCCGGCTCAGAGGTGGCTACAAGCGCCGAGTACCACACCGGTCATCCAGGAGGTCATCGATCTGGAACAGGACGGAACCGTACCACCGGCTGCGCCACCAACTAGAAGCACTGTGGCAACGTTGCCACGACGAAGTGGAAGCTCGACGCGCTCGTCGTGATGAACCTCTCGACCCCCGGGACGACTTCGAGACCGAGTGGGTGCAGGACAACATCCCCGAGTCGGCACGAATCCACGGTGATGGCGTCGAATTTTGGCTGTACTTGATGGAACGGGAGCGAGAAGACGATGATGCTCCGTCGGCAAACTCAAGCAGATTATGGCCGGTTTCCGCCGAGACTTGGGCAACGATCCACACGAACTCCGTACCCGATTGACGGGTGCGATCCGCGACGAGTCCATAAGTACCAGGTTTTGCCCTACTTCGAGAAGACCACGTGGACCCCCACGAATATGCTCGAGATCCTCAATCGCATCTCGAACACCAAGCGCAAGCATCGACCCGACCTTTTGCCGACCACCCAGCATCCCGATCGCCCCTTTGACGAGAAGATCAACAACAAGGAGTCTTTCGACAAGTACTCGATGGAGTCTTACCAGCAGGACCCCCCGGTCTACGAGTTCGCCAACTATATACCTACGAGAAAGGCGAGACAGTGATCTTGACCAGGGACGATTTCCTGCGATTCATGGCGCTTTGCTACACGAAGCTTCGCTTCGGCCAGTATGTCGCCGGTGGCCACACATTCGCCGACATCGACCCCGAGCAGCTTCGACTCATCAAGGGCAAACGCCGGGACGCCTACATCCAAGAGGGTGACCCGCGATCCGCGATGTGAACTGCGGGGACAAGCACCCCGACTTCCCCACGCCCTGTGTTCCGCTTAGGCGACGCCGCAGTGGCTCTGGGCTTCTTTCTTACGAATGTCACTGGGTATTGGATCGATTCCGCCTAGGCGACGCTCGGCCAGGCCCATTGTTGACACGATCCTGTCACGAAGCAACACGCTTCAAGCTGACGTGACCTTTTGCACCAGCCACCCAGACAAAACCAGTGCGGTAAGCACGTGATCGCTCACCCCAGTGCGGTAAGCGCCGAAGGTTCCGAGTGCGGACCGCATAACCTGATAGAACCGACAGCTCAAGACCTCGTAGACACCCGAATCTTCCCCGAGTCGACCCGATAGCGCCTCACCGAATGGATGGTGGCAGCGCGTCGAGGAGGTCGATGCCCATAGGCGGGATGTGCGCCTCATCGCGCCGCGACTACAGCTAGTGGAGGCAGAACCTCGACCGTCGGTTAACGATCGACAGACCTTGTTCTCTCGGGTCGCACAGATCGCCGAGAGCATCGAAGACCTCTACCAGATGAGTCATATGGAGATCTTCCGATATCGGATGGCAGACGCGAGAATGGACCAACTCGCCGAACAGAGATCACCGAGGCTCGAGGACTCATCGAAGAACTACGAGACCAATTTGTGCCGATCGCCGAGGTGATGTTCAAACAAGCAGCACTGGAGCGACAACATTGACTTCGCATACAAGATGAACTCCAGCACCTGCGACAGCAGTTCCACGAGTACCACTTGCGACAAGATCTTCTACAAGCTCGAGTGGACACGATCCAGTCACTACGGGTCGCGATGGAGCATCTACAAGAAGAAGTCCCCGACCTGGCTAGGACCATATTTCACGAGCCTGCGGTAAGCAGGGTAAGACCATCGAGTAGCACGGCCTTTCGCAGAACCTGAGAAAAGGCCCAGGCCCAGACGCTTGCTGAGGTCTATCGTTTTGCGTCTGTTGAGCTCGTGATGTGCTCTGTTGCGGTTGTCGTTAGGCCCGTGACAAAGCCCTGTTGGCGGCGAAGCCCGAGAACCGCGAGCCCTCGCTGAAGGAAGTCGATAACCTCACGTATGCTGCTACGACTAGACAATCCCGTGATTCCCGATGGAAGTTGTGATTACAACTCTCGGACGCCTGGGATCTCGACCCCCTTCCGTTGTCACTTCGACTAGTCAATGCGATCGGGGCTAGCCTCCGAGCCAGCGAAGCAGCTCTTTAGTCAGGCCCGACAAGAACACATTGCGGGCCCATCACGTCAGGTACCACCCGAAGTGCTACTTCGAATGTCCCAACTCGAACGTGCCGTCGAACTCGGCCGGGGCCCGACCAAACTCAAGGACTCCTGCGTCGTCGAGGAGGTTGCCCGAGTCGACACGAACGATCACACCGAATCCTTTCCAGGACCACATCCTTGGGCTCGAGCTCTATCTCATCGGATGAACATGGTCGTCGTATGTTGCTGGTGGATGCTACGAGGTATTGAAGCAGCAACGGTTAGACTCGACCAGGCTTGGGCGGAGATCACACACTCCCGTCGTACTGCCTTCATCACACTACCTTGCACGAAGACCGACATCGTGGGCCTTTGTGTGACGAGATCACACCCATGCTGCTGCCATGTGACCCCGAAACTCTGTCCTTTTCACGCATTACAACGACATTTGGACTGGGGATCAACGGTCAACATCTCGAACATTACGAGACCATCGAGATCTTCCGGTCAGTCATCCAGGACGGGAGCGACGATGCAACGACCAGGACCCGGGGGCATGCCGATGGAGAGGTTCTGTGAACACGTCTGTCGTGTCTCTGGTGCCCAGATGCTTACACGAAGAGGTTTCCCTCTGGACACAGTGCAGCTCATCGGACGATGGGGAAGCGACGCCATCAAGGGGTGTGTGTGTGTGTGCAGGAAGCCCCATTACATCGAGGAGATCCACATTTTCGTCCCAAGGAGATCACGAAACCACAACAGGTTCGCCAAATGGTCGAACATTATCTCGAAACTCTTCGAAGGAAGTTTGGGTTCAACACGATCACCAAGGTAGTCTACCTCCCTGGGGTCTCGGAGACTTCGATAGACAGCACACATTGGCACTCCATCTGTGGATGGCCTTACGGATTAGCTGATTAGCTGCTCATCGACGGGAATACAACGAGCCTGCCGGACCGAGGTGCAAGCGATGTTTTAAGCTCCGAGAAGCACAAGAATTCTCGGATAACCAGCCCGATGATGATGACGAATTCTGACCTCCCTGACTTCCGCCCAGGCGACGTGTTGGGGAGGGGCAGATACGGAACAACGACCAGCGAAAGAAGCAGCGACAATTGGGAGCCTTGTAGACGAAGCTTCGATGTTAGGCTCGAAGGGACCCTTCCCCCCCTCCACGTTGACTGTGATGGCCGACCCCCGGTACTCTCCAAAGACCCCTTAACGGCAATCGGCATCAAGTCCCACGCCACGATCGCGACCTACCTCCCCGACGACCCGACCATTGACGCCGTCTTGAACAAGATCAAAGCTGGCGTCAAAGTGGGCGCGATGGAGTTCAAGCTTGGAGACGATGCCGACGAAGCTGCGGTGAAAGCTCAATGGATGGTTCTCACGAGGACGGCGAACCAGAGCTACCTCGCATCGATAACATCGTCTACTCCAGCATCCCCGACTGGTGCTACGACAACCGCGACCGGCTCTGGCACAGACAAGGACTCCGTGCCGAAGACCCTCCCGGCATCCGTCTACACACGACACTCGTCGAGGACTACAATAAGATCACGATTGACGGTGACCGACGACAGTTCCCGGAGAAACAACTGATGTGAGTGGAGAAAGTGTTGGCGCGGATGTACCACGAACACCATACCTCGAAGATGTACACGGCCACATCCCTCGGCGAGATCATGTCGCAACGGGTATGGACAAGCTTCAACACGATCAACGCGAACAGGAAGCGGGACACGACCGAGAAACGGCTCATCCTCGATGACACGAACAACATCACCGAGAAGTCTCCGGCAGACTGGGACGTCCGCGGTTTGTGGGTGCTTCACGACACCATCGAAGCGATTCGATGGGCCTGGATTCTACTGACATACGGCTCCGAGAACTCGATCAACAAGTACGTCAATTGGTTCCAGGGTTTACTCCGAAAACACGCCCAACGAGTACCCAATGTCAAAGCCCTGTGGGAGGATTTCTCCTGGGATATTGCGATGCGGATGCGAAACAAGGAAACCTTCGCCACCGTCACCGAAGACCTCATGGCGGACCTCACCAAGACCAACGAGATCTTACAACAGCCGCTCACGAAGAAACCGCGAACCGGAAAGGGACAAGGACAGCAGAATACCAGGTACAAAGGTTACCAACCCAAGTGGTCACCTCCGGGCAAAGGACGACGGTACCGAACAGCGGATGGCTCTCCGTGGCAATCCTGGAGTAGTTCTTCCTCTCCGACAACGTTGCAGACATGGACACCGACCTCCCCGACTTGGTCCCCGACAACCCTGCCCAATTGGCCAGCAATACCAGCATCGCTACGACACCGACTCCGACTTACCGCTGAACCCGACTCCTACCTTTACTCCGACCCCCCCTTGGCAGCACAAGGGCAAAGAAACAAGGGCAACAAAGGGAGCGGGAAGAAAGGCAAAGGAGGCAAGGGAGGCAAGAAATAGGGACAGCACGGCCCAGAGTAGTCAGACTCTGGAGCCGACCATCGAAGAGAACACGAACCTGATAGGATAGGCTCTCTGTGTCAGGGTGTTTGTGGGCATATCCCGGTAGTTCACTTGTCCCTCCTCCATGGCATCGGGATTGCTTCGGAAGCACTTCGACGGATCAACGACAACGTTCTCCTGACCCTATCTTGGGAAGCTGATCCGGGCTGCAGCGACTTCACGAGCAAGACTTTCCATTCGGTTCCAATGGGAGATATCACGAACTTCGGCATTGTGGAGGTCCAGAAACTCGTGGAAGAATCGATCCAGGACGGCCCCTACGTCATGATCATCACAGCCGGACCGCCATGCCCAGACATTTCCAATCTGCGAGCGTCTCCGCCAGGAATCGAGGGAGACACGGGATGGCTTTTCCAACAAATGCTCAATGTTGAACACACGATCCGCGCACATTTCGCTTTCCCATCGAGACTGTCATCGAGAACGTCTTGCCTCACCCGACACTCAAAGACGAGCTCTTGCAGCTCACATCGGTACTGGCCATGGAACCGATCATCGTCGACGCCGCTGACGCGGGCCTCATACACCGAAAACGGCTTTGGTCGGACCACAATCAATTGGGAAGCGGTCGAAGAGCGCATTTCGGATTGTACTCCGTGGTCGCTACAGTGGCACAGCGACCGAGGTTGGCCGCGACTACATTTGACTACATAACCCGATGGCTCGAGACTTGCAACAACCATTGACGGTCAAAGGGTATTCTTTACCGAGTTGCCTACACCGCGAAGGGAAACTGTTCCACTGCTTGACGACACCCGCACCGACTGTAGAAGGTAGACCCATGCCCTCCACCGTCGATGGGGATCATGTCACACAGGAGACCCTGCAAAGATTGAATGTTGATCATCGAAGATACCCTCCATGGCAGTACGAAGCACAATTTCTTGTACAATGGCCTGACGGGTCACTCTCGACATCTCCGGTGGAACTACGCGAACAGCTACAAGGACTACGACCTGGTTTCACGACAAATCTCTCCGATGGACAGACACACCCTCGAGAAGTTGCCCTAGGTAATGCCTGCAACCGCGATGTGGATCTTGTTGTTATTACTCTTGGGCTCCGTCCAAGCAGCGATTCCTGCCAGACCTCACGAGACAGCGCTTGACAAGGTCACGAACCTCTGGCACTGTACGCGGGTACCTTTTTGCCCTCCACCGAGAGCGAGACACACCGAATGCGTTCCGCAGTTTTCCTGGACGCGTCATCTACAATGGACACTGCATTGAGACACGAAACTTACCCCGAAGGAGCTGGACCCTACATTGAAGTGGTGTTTGCAACATCGAATACTGTTTCAGCCTTTGTCTCGATTTCAGGACGCCGTGATTCAGGACATCCGCGACCTGGTGGACGACGTGCAAGAAGAGACGACCGATTGGTTCCACTCACTACCTCGACACGTACAATCTGCATACCAACACAAGCACTCAGTTACGCAGATACCGGTCCTGATTCACTTTCTCCGACTCTTGAACTACCCACAAACGGAGACCTTATACCGAGAGCTATCGCATGGATTCCCGCTCATGGGGGCACTCACTCCAGGAGTGAACTGGCATGTCCGGCAGGACCAGAAGTACCTCGACCCGACTCCGATACCGGAATTTTCTACCAAAAATCGACAGTACATCCACGAGAAGCTGCGACAGAACCGCGTCGATCAACATTGGGAATTCATGCTGGATGAGATCATCGTTGAGGTGCAGCTCGGAAGGATGAACGGCCCATTCAAAGCTCCGACATGGTGGCCCTGCGAGACGGTGTGTCCCTCGAAGTGTACGAATACTTCGGGTGAAACTCTTCCACTACCTCATGACGACCCGTTCATCGCGATGGCCTTCAGCATCGAACCGACAGGCAGCCGCGGGAACACGAAAATTCGCCGAGGAGAAGATTGGCGTCGGAGTGGACACAACGCTACTTGCACAATGCACGACCAGCCATTCCACCACACTCCTGACCACTTCGTTTCGCTGGGATTGGCTTTCCTCGAAGGGTCATTCTCCGAAGAATCGGCGGTCTGGGGCCACGATCATGACGGAGCCTAACGACAACTACCCCTCGATGACCCACGACAAGCTTATGTGCTATTGCTCCGACCAACCTTGTGGAGTCACAACGTGCTGCTGTTCGGATTTGCAGTGAGTGTTTGGTCATACAACAGATTTGGGGATGTGCTTGTCGCATGCAGCCGGACATTGGTCCTGTCCCCGGCTTTACACTACGTCGATGATTAAAAGTCGGCGCATGGCAGCTTCACAGCATTCGAAGAGTACAACGGCTGCCTACAAATCTCGATGAAGCCGAGCAAGCGACAACCACCAGAACGACAACAACGAATCCAGGGAGTGCTCATCTCGTCCGATACTGACAACCTCATCCTCACACCTTGTCCGAAGAGGGTACAACACATGTGTCGACAGATCTCCGAACACTTGAAGTCCAACACCCTCTCGCCTGAAGAGGCGAGGAAGGTGGCCGGTAAGTGCAACTTTCTTACCGGGAGGCTCTTTGGGAAAGTTGGCCGCGCGCCGCTCAAGGCGTTGTATGCACGAGCCAATTCCAATTCGTGTCAGTTGGACAAACCTACCCGCTCATCACTATTGGCACTCAGACATCATCCCTCATTGCCGACCTATGACCATACCGCGAATCCCGTGCGCACCGAGATACGCGTCATCTACACCGATGCCTACTTCAAACTGGGCGAACAAGTGCACAGACCGGGAGATGAGGACATCCCGAAGTGGGAATCACGAGACACTACACATATCGAGAATGGATGGGCCGCCGTGTGTTTCCACCAAGGTGATGTACAACGTGCGGCCTACTTCCAGNGGACATCCCGAAGTGGGAATCACGAGACACTACACATATCGAGAATGGATGGGCCGCCGTGTGTTTCCACCAAGGTGATGTACAACGTGCGGCCTACTTCCAGGGCAGGTTGCCTACCGCGCTGATCAAAATCTTCTCCTCCGACCAAGCGTTCATTTACCTCCTCGAGGCCTGGGCGCTGATCAAGGGTGTCGGTAAGCACCAGCCACTTAATTGCCTCATTGCGGCTCATTGGACGTGGCATAACAGAAGAGGCATCCCGACCAAGGCGAACATCTCCGATGGTCTGAGTCGGTTCGAAGACATCCTTGAATCTGCGCCTTAGCTTCCCGTCGATTTGCCTCTGGAAGCTTTGACAACTCGTGCTAAGAAGATTGTGGGTGACATCGAATTCACTTCGAAGATAGGTTTCGCCGATATGCCCGAAGTCGTGAGTTTGCATAACACACTTCGCAGGTTGGACCAGTAAGGTCCGGTGGCGATTCGCCTGCGATGGGAGGACGCGACCACCACCGATGGGAAATCCGTCGGTCCTCTAGAACACGAAAGACATTTCTGTAAGAAATGCAGAACATCGATCGGACCCCGAAGGGAGTCCGATGATATCGCAGACTACGCCACCGATGCGAAAGCAGTTGGAAAAGANTAGAACACGAAAGACATTTCTGTAAGAAATGCAGAACATCGATCGGACCCCGAAGGGAGTCCGATGATATCGCAGACTACGCCACCGATGCGAAAGCAGTTGGAAAAGAAGTCCGAACTAGGGATTTATGACGTTTCTGTGAAAACATTTGTTGTCTCTGGTCGTTGCTGACAGAGTGGGAGGGCGCTTCGCCCCGACGTGGATCCCAGGTTGCGCAACCTTGAGTTGGAACTTTTTTTACAGTGACTGGTAATAAGATTGGTCATGAATCAAGGCTCTGCAGCTCGTGTTCCCCGTTTGCTCTGTGGTCGCCTCAGCGGCTGCAACTGAATCGATGCTGCAGCGCATGTACTGGTAGCAGCATTGTAGCGCAACGGAGGTTAGGCAGGTTCAGAAGCCAAGAGGATCTTAGAGGAACGGACGGTTTCAGGCCACGAAGTCTCGTGGAAGTGGAGACAACCACACGCAGACCTCTACAACATCACTGGCACAGGCAAGCTCCTACTCCTTCCACACTGCCTGTTGCTCCAGCTGTGGACTTTTGGCAGGAAGGCTCTTCCCTGGCTGCAGACTGCGCTGGTGGTAGGGCCTTCCGCCTTGGAGCCGAGAGCGACGGAAAGGCCCAGAACAGCACTGTCCGAAAGCCAAGCATGGCATGTTACAAGAGTCACATGCTGTGGAATCGCTGGAAGGTTTGGCACGTGGAACCTCTCGGTGAAGCCTCGGTTGGTCCCATAATATTCGAGCCCTTCCAGCATGCGCAGTGCCCGATCGCTGTTGGCAGCACTTTGATTCTTCCTGTTTTATGGCTGGCTCCGAGACTTCAACTCCCAGGCTCAGATACGAGTCCTGTATCCCATACGATTTCTACTTATTCTACTTCTTCAAACATGTACCCACCTGCCCCTCGTTTGCCCGTTGACTCCGACGTTTGGTGTAGGTACCGGACAACACTGTATGTGAGAAACAATCTCACGACGCTGCATCAAGTGGAACTCGTTGGACATGGTGGCTCGAGCCGCCTCGTCTTTCCCGAAGGGGTCTTGGTCCTTCGGCGCAAGACAGAAGCATTGTTGACCTTGCATGCACCTCCTTCCCTATGTCCTTATGAGAGTCCATGGGAAGGGACCTAGGAGGCAGTGGGGCAACTGGTATATTCACGTTTGATTATGCTGTTGGGCATGGGCGATGCAAGGCACGAGGGTCGTATATCCAGAGAAAACTTGTGAGGAATTCAACCTGACCACTGCAGATTTCGGTGCAGAAGACGACGCAGGCCGGCTCCCAGAGGATGCCAGCATTCAATGCATGCTTACCAGTGTCAGAAACTTTCTCTTTGTTTGCGTGTTATGCTCATGCTGTGGACAGGCGCTTTCCAAAGCTTTGGGGGGCTTGCCGCGAGAAGAAACCAGTCAGACGCTTCCTTGAAGTTTAACCTTAACTCTTCACTGCACCAAAAGGATGCAGAGACTGACACGAGAGTTCTTTTGCACTTCCGAGCCGAGCTCCGCGGCTCCGCGCCCAGGACAGCAACTTCTCGGATGTGGGAGGTAGCGATCCTGCTTGGCTGTCCTGGTTAACAGCTTCGAATGGAAGCCACGGAGCAGGCCCCGGGTTTTGCAATCATAGCACGAATGCACAAGTTGCGGCAGCATGCGGCAGCCGTCGGCATCGTGGTCGTACTGCACTGACTGCACTATCTTCTTGTGCGAAGATGTGTTCAACGCCAAGGCTTTGGATCGGATGCAGATGGCATGGGGCATCTTGTCCCAGATATCCCTCTTTGGCAGAGGAGTCGACGTGGTCATACATCCATGTTCGCGGTTGACCCGTCGGGCATAGGCATGCGCACGGATGCTATAAACTTGAGTGCGAAGCCATGCGAAGCTACCAAGCTTTTTGCATCTTTGTGCTGTCCATTTGGTTATTTCCCCACCTCAGGGAGCTGTATCAAGGTCCCAGCCTTCCTGGTGGCGCCAACATCGCCGCGTCGCCGTGACAAGAAGTCTCATGGCCACGAATGACTGCGAGCTTCCAGTCGAGGCCAAGAATGGCCTCCTATGCTTAGATGGAGTCTTTATGTCTAAGGAAGAGGCAGTAGCTTGGGTAGCAGTCACCATGGTGCACATGACCCGGGTGGCTGAAATTGGCGGTGCATGCGGAGGTGGCAGAGGTGAACATCGGCGGTGTTCCTGGTTGCAGCGCTTTCGGCTTCGAGGATCGCTCATCACGGTATTTATTTTGTCTTTTGTTGCATCTTCTGCCATCCCCTATACTGTTGACAGGTGCTCGATTGCCGGCTGCCCTTCACAGTGGCTCCACATGAAAGTGTCGCAGTCTCCGTCTCCTTCACTCCAGAGGTCGTGGCCTCTCGATGGGCAGCTTGGCAGGTCGACTAGATTTGTTTCTCGCTCAACGGAACGAGTCGCGGTGGTCGACAGCTGCTTCTTCGGTGCTCCGAGATTTTCTGTGTGAATCCAGGCTCTGAATCTGCGCTTCCTCAGCTCATCGGGTAGACCTGTGCTGCAGGCTTGCCCATTCCCTGCTCCATTTTGCAGTTGTTTTGACAGATTCTTACGTTCTTTTTGCCAGGTTCCGCTCCGAGTGAACCTGTCCCCGGAGCTACTGCCCATGCTTAGTGACTTGCCGACGTGACTGGGCGTGATCTGGCATCCGCCACCAAGCCGAATCGCTCCAATTGAATCCGCGTGCATTGTGAGTTTCAGGTCACTTCAAATTCTGGGGGACCAGACAGAGGCATCTCTTAGAAGGGCTGTCGTCGGCACAGCATTTGCGGTGCTGATTCTGATGCTCGTGACTTGCCTAGACCTTCCGTAAGTAGCTTTGGTGAAGACGTGTGGAGACTAAAGGTTTCAGATTGGCTTGCGCTGTTTCATCATTCTCAGGTAGTTGTGGCCATGGATGGCTTCCGGGCGCTACGGTCGCCATCCGCAGGCTGAGCTCTCTTTCAAAGCGTTCCTCGCTTAAGTCTCAATCGGTCTCGTGGAGCGTGTTGGAGCGTCTCTGCAGGACAGCTGAATAGCAAGTTGCCGGAGTCTTACTCGTTGCGGGTGCCTTCGAGAGGCTCATGCGGCATCCTGACACGAGCATCAGGTTCAATGGAGCGGGTAGCATGGATACCTACACTTCGACCGCGGCCAGAGTCGGTGACGTTGTCTCCATGCACCTTGCAACAGATGGAATTTGCAATGAGTAGTTCATGGTCTTGGCAGTCGGTGCATGTGCTGCATGAGCGCTAGAGGGCACGGCTCGCTTGACTGAAGGCTTTCTTGGACAAGTGTGGATGCCTTTGCGGGTGTCGAGGAGAAGCTGCTGTCACTCAAGCCCTCCCCTCCCCTCCCCTCCCCTCCCCTCCACACAACACGGCACGACACGACATGGGCAGGCGGGAAAAAGTGCTTGACACATTTGGTGTCGGGACTGTTTCATGAGGGGTGGCTCAGCAATCTGCCGCTGCACTCAAATTACACACGCTTCAATGATCTTCAATGGATGATGGTGTCACTTGTTAGTACTGGGGTTCCTGGCTTGGTCCCCGTCATCATGGCCAAGTATAGACGCAACAGCAATTTGAGGGTGCATGTTGGGCTGCCTTGCAAGTATGTCACTGGGACGTCTCATCATGATTTCACAACCTAGAGCATCTTCATCGGTGCGAGACTTTAGTGCATCACGCATGCAGCAGGACAAGGAACCGGTGCAACGAGTCCAGCTTCAGGAAGAGCCGTCCATGCCTCGGAATGTCGGAAGCCGTCTATTTGGTCTTCACTGTAATTTTGGCAAGCCATACAGTGTGAGAGCATTGAGAGCCGCAGGTCGACGGCGCAGCAGGCGTCACAACGGGCTCAGCACCAGCAGCCTGAAGTATCCCAGCAAGACCAGTTGAAGGAGCAGCAGCAGCAGTTGCAGGCGAAGAAATGCTGTTGCAAATGATTAGCTACTGAGACACGCGCAGACGGCTGCAATCCACAATAAATGGCAGGATCACAGCGAGAGCATGTGTGCATGTGTGTGTGTGTGTTTGCGCTTTGCGCTTGCTGGGCTGTGTTTGCTTGCACGCTTCTTCGTGTGCTTGTTTTGTTTGTTCTGTTTGTCTATGATATTTGCTTCTTCCGTTGGGTTGTTCTCTCTGTTACCGTCTGTTTGTCCTTTTCTTTCGTTATTATGTCAAATTATGTCTTTGATTGAGTGGTTTTGGTTTTGTGTTTTTGCTGATTTGTTTGCTTGCCCGGGTGATCTGGTGTCGGACGCTCTCTTGCTCTACATCGTCGTGTACAGCCGCCCACTAAAGCGGTTTGGCAGCACATAACACTGTTGCTCAGTTGACCCCAAGATCACGCTGCAAGCAATTTTCATGCAACACAGCAGACATCTGCACAAAGCGTCGAAGTCAAAATGTCCGCTTGTTTGTGTACGTCCACGCGCGAGTGTGTGTTTGTGTGTGTGTGTGTGTGTGTGTCGAGCACAGGCCGTAGCATTTAATGCCAATTTGGCTTCTTGTGTGTGTGGACCTCTGTTACCAAGAGGACACAGGGTTTTTGCAACAACCTAGCACATCAGCTGATCGATCGTGGGAAAATTTCGAGCATGTTTTCGTGCATTCTTGCAGGGGGCCCGAGGGCTCATCATACAGCTCGGGCCAACGAAGCTCTGTATGATGAAGCCAGGAAAACGTACCTGCAGACCAGTTCCTGGGTGCTAGTATGCACAGCTGGNCTCGGGCCAACGAAGCTCTGTATGATGAAGCCAGGAAAACGTACCTGCAGACCAGTTCCTGGGTGCTAGTATGCACAGCTGGATTGGTCACACTTTATGCAATATTCATGTCACCATGTTTTTGCTTTTTTGGGGGTGACCGTTGCCATGTACAATTGCAAACAAAACAAACAAGAATCAGCCTGGAGTCCCGGTTGGCCCCGGACCCCTTGGAGGTTAATCTTCCAGTGATACGTCAGGCGCTGCTTGATTTCCAACGGATTAGTGGCTGCGAGATGGATGCCTAAGTGTGTGTGTGTGTGTGTGTCCAGGAGGTCGCATACGATCCCCCGAAAGCAGCTTGCTCCTAGAAGTCGTTGGCGATCTTCCACGGCGTAGGATAGTGTGTACTGTGATTTGGATCCTTGACATGCTGTGTGAGATTGTGAAATATGTTTCCTCTGGATTGTGACATATGTTTCCTCTGGTGGTGTGATGTGACACTTCCTGCTGTGGGTCGGGTTGAATCGACGAAGCATAATCATCCGGGTGAGAAATGGCACAAGCTGATCTATTTGTTGCAGAGGTCTGCTCAGCCCCGAAATGCCACTGGCGACATCTATGTTGCTTACATTCCTAACTGGATTGCCGGCGATGTGCTTTCGAGACGTTGGTTCCAAAGTTGCAAGACACCTCAGTTCATTGCAAGCTGCACCGATAGGGAATTGTAAGGCCATTCAAGCTGTGCTTGCAGCAGGCAGCTGCAAGAGCTGTGAATGCAGAATGCATCAAAACGCTTTCTGAAGTCTACTGAAAAGAAGATGTGCTTTTCAAGACAGAAGGAAAGTAGTAACATCCAGCTCGTTTGCTTTGCCCTCAGGCGCAGCTCCAGCAACTCCAGCAACTCCAAGCTCAGCATCTCGGTCGTTCAGAGGCACGGGAAGCTTCAGGTTTGCAGGAGACCGCGGCGCCACCGAAAGCAGCCGCAAAGACTTCGCAGTCGCAGGCAAAAGCACAGACAACCCAAGCCCAGACCCCAAAGAACCAGCCGCAGTCTCAAGCTGCTCCCGCTCAAGCCAAGCAGCCGGCGAAGCAAAAGGAAGGAAAGGGACAGCCAAAGGAGAGCACCCCGGCTCCCAGCGCGCCTGCCAAGAGCTCAGCTCCTAGCCATCCTAGTCCACCTCCGAAGGCTCCGTCACCAGCAACTGGGCAGCCTGGAACTGCGAACAGTGACAGACGCCCTTCTCAGCCACAGCCAGCTCAGAAAACGGAGGAGCCAAAGCCCAAGAAGAAGGCCGAGAAGCATGAGACAGAGCAGTCACCACACCAAGCCAAAGTGCCCCAACCACAGACGCAAGCCCCTCCAGCACCGGCCCAAGCACAAGCTATCGCGGCCCGGCGCCGCGATGAGCGTGCAGAGGAGCGCCGGCGGGAGGAGGAGACAAGAAGGGAGAACCAGAAGCGCGCCCAGGAAGAAGCCGCGAAGAAGAAGGAGAAGGAGAAAGACAGGGAAAAGGAGAAAGAGCTTAAGGAACACAAGGATTCCAAGGCGAGGCGCTCTGAACAGCAAGAGAGAGTCTCTGCAACAAAAGCTCCGCCCAGCCAGCCTCCAACGGTGCCCCCTGCTCCAGCAAAGGCCCCGCCTCAAGCACAGCCGTCACAACTGCCCACGCAACCCCCGACGCTCCCGCCAGCAGCACCACCTATGCAGACCCAGCCAGTGCCACCAACCACTGTACCCCTGAATTCTGTGAATTCCGTTTGGATGGACAACAAGTCTCCAAGTGATTTCATGAGTCAACCCAGTGGCATGTTACAGGAAGAATCGAGTTCCATGCCACTTCCCCCACCACCTTCCATTCCACCACCACCGGCACCAAGCAAGGCAGCTCCCATTAAGCCAAAGGCCATTAGTCCCATGAGCCCGGCACCAGCACAGGACATGGGCGAAAGAGGCGCTGTGCGAGCGCCTCCGGGCATTGACTTGGGACTTCTCCTGACAGGCCCCGCTCCAGGCCTCTCCCCACAACCCGTGCGGCCTCCACCCGGCATTGCCCCTTACGCCCCTGATCCTGGCAGCTTGGCTCCAGCAGAGGCTGCAGCAGTCTCAGCGGTGCAGGGGCTCGGGACGGACAGCTTCTTTGGCACACCCGGGCTGGACTTTGGTAATTTGGGTGCCATTGGCCTACCACCAGGCATCGGTCCGGGCATGCCAGGGCCAAAACAGCCTCAGCGGCTCCAACAGCCGGGCTCTTCAAGTTCGGGGATGCAGGACGAGTGTTGGGGTCTTCGTGTAACACGCCATGTACGGAGCCCTTCGAGACCGATTGCCAGGACTTCTTTGATTCTTCGTTGGATCGCCTGGGCATGTTCAACGAGCCCGGAGCGAACTCCTCTCTGTTCTCTTCACCCTTCGGCATGTTTGGCCCAATTGGAGGTCGCTAAACAGGGCCTTCATGCGCGTTCTGGTCATTCTAGGTTCTAGCCTTTGGTGACTAAGTTTCTCCTGCGGTTTTTTTCGAACAGGTTATGGCGAAAGGACCTCGTCCGACGGCAACGACTTCTTGTCAGATCTGCGATCGGACTCAAGGCGGATGGACGGCTGATGGAGCGACACAGCTGGGCCTACTGCAGCTTGGAATTCAAGCCGCCATGTTCGCCGAAGCACAGGCATGCAAGCGCATGCACACGTACATGCATATCTGTCTTATCTTGTGCACAGCTACACATGCGCAGACAGTTCTACATTGAGCAAGCAAGCGAGCAAGCAAGCAAACAGACACACATGCACCTGTGCATGAGCATGCACCTGCAGAAGCCCCTGCGCTTGTGTCCCGACATGACGCAGTCGTCGCATGCCGTGCGAATTGCCGATGGTTTCTTGTAAGTCTTGACGGTGATTTGTTAGTTTACAGGTACCTAAGACCCCTGTTTCTTGGGGACGGAAATTGTTCAGCTACTTGGAGCAAACGAGGCCTACAAAGCGATGTTTGCCGCGAGCTTCTGGCAGTTTGGAGAGTGGCACGTCCAGCTTTCAAGCTGACTGAGAGAATCTGCCGCATGGTACTCTCTACTGGTAGACGCACATTGTGCATGCCGAAAAGGAACCAGTCGAGGTTGTGCAGCTTTCCAAATTTAAATGCGCAGGGTCAGCACATTCACGGCTCCGGCCATAAAGACGGCTAGGTCCCCTTCACGTGTCGCTTTGCAGGACTCATGGCTAGCCAGATCAAGGTGCCAGCTGCTCAGGCTCACCGGCTAGCTCACTGCACATGTCAGATTCTGCTGCACCTTGTTGTCTCTGTTTTCTGGGGTAGGCAACCTGCGCTTGGTCGGCAGACTGCCGCAGTTCAATTGTGCAAGAAAAGAGCTTGTCTGTGTGATGCCATGATCAAGCTTTGCTTCGCTTCATGATTGGAGCATGTTGGAGCCTGATTTGCCTGCGTGCACTCGTCCATCGCTTGCCGCTGCCTTGCACAGTGCTGGAAGTAGATAAAAAACTTTTGCTAGCCTGTGGATCATATAGCAGCTTCTCGCGAGGCGGGCTGTTCGGTGTCACATGCGCAGTTGCGATTGCCGTTCGAGATGGCATGTCCCGATATGAGCCGGCAACGGACGGGACGGGGGCTGCTACTTCGGTGATGAGAACTCTGAGAATTATCCGAATCCAAGAAGACACAGCGGGACTCGGGGCTTGCCTGCTCAGGGAAGGTCGTCGCCCGCCTTGGAGATGGCGGCGCAAGGCGCCAACAACGGGAACGGCGCCAGTAGGTCGGCCCCCTTCAGCTTCTGCCTGCGCCGTCAGTGCACCTGTGCTGACCAAGGATTGGAGACATGTCAGAACTCCTCGGACTCTCGAAGCTGCAGGCACCGTTCTTATGTGACTGGCAAGCGAAGCTCGATAGGCGAGAATTCTCCCTCGTGATGAAGATGCTTGCGCAGCGTTTTTGCAGAATACCACGCGGCCGAGTAACTAAATCTGAGCCTGATCAGTTAAACCAAAACCCCTGCAGTACCACCAGCTGCGCCTGCAGCGCTTGCAGCTTGGTTTGAGCAGGAAGTCCTTCAAAGCCTCGCTGAGGAGCAGGCTCTTTGCTCTTTTTGGCGCCAGACTTGTGGCTTTTGTGGGTCTCAAAGACAATGGCACTTGAAGGCCAAAGTCGATGCGACACAGGAGAAGCAGGCTACACCTACGCGTTGCTCGGGAATGCGTCGTGGCACTGTGTGCCCTGGAATTTCCTTCAATCGCTCTCCAGGACGAGAAGATCTCGGCTGCCAGCACTCGACTCGACACGCTTGAACAAGGCTTGCAGGAGGCCCGTCCTGTGGCGGTTGAAAAGGGCATTCTCATTCTGTTTTGCGCAAACCTCAGTTCTGCCAGTTTGCTTGGCACGGATAGGTCACCTTGACCTTGGTCCCGGAACTGCAACGACAGCTTGAGAACATCCAAGAGCAGTGCAAGGTTCGCCCTCTCTTTTGCGGATGTTCTGAGACGTGACGGCGTTAGTTGAAGGCCGTCGAGGAAGCAACTCGGAAACTTCGAGATCAAGAGGTGCACTGCAGGGCAAAACGAGCCTGCCAAGACCTTGGGCCCTTTACTACATCGCTGAAGCAGGCTCAGCTCTCCAGCCAGTCGGCTCGCGTTGCTCTCTTGGAAAAGCAGGCTGCAGCCTGAGTTTTCAACGAAACGAGTCCATTCCAAGCCAAGAGAAAATCCCATCTTCAAGGCTTCGTGCACTGGTGTCGTGGCAGATCTGCGCCCAACTTAGCCAAACCTGAGGTGAACGAGCGCTTGGCCTCCTTGGAGGGAAAGGCTAGTGACGGGAGCAAGTCCGGGGGTAGTTTCACAACCTCCTTATCATCATGATTGCCAGCATTACTTCACGTCTCCCCGCATGCGCTGGAGAGGTGAGTGGCCTTGAGCTGAAGGGAGAGGAGCGCTATACCGAGGCCAGGCGGCAGCAACTTGAGAATGGGCCAGAGCTTCGGAACGTCAATTAATTACCCCCTGCGAAACTAAGACTATGCCTGCGAATAGAACGAAAGTTGCCGACATCACACATCCTATCGCTAGCAAACCTTAAATCGGTCATATGGCCGATCAACGGCGGTCTCTTGGAAGTAAAACTACATCACCGTACAGTGTTACTACGCATGCCAGCTATGACAAATGCCGTGGTGCATCGGATGTCTCTTGCTTGTTTCAGAAGCAGGTCAAGCTCGCGATCGCTTCCGTCCAGGAGGGTCGGAACCTCGGAGTTCGTGGGCACGGGATGTTGCATCTGCAGTTTGTCACCAGGATACCGTCAACATCCGTCAATCGTAGTTATAGCAGCCATGACGACAGTGATATTGGCTTGAATGGCAGTGAGAGCACTCATCAGAGCCACCGTGATTATGTGTTGACTAACTGATAATGAGAAGAGAGAGAGAGAGAGAGAGCGAGAGAGAGAGAGAGGGCCCTAGCGCCCGGGGGGCTTAACTCGCCCCTTAAGCCTGGGAGAAGAAGAGAGAGAGAGAGAGAGACAGAGAGACGACGACCCCTATGCCCGGCAGAAAGAAAAGAGAGAGAGAGAGAGAGGCTCAAGTACTGCACCCTTTGCTTGGGGGACTGTTGCCCCCCCTGGCATCGGTGGGAGAGACGCGGAGTTGGCCCGGGGGTGTACCCCTTGGGAGAGCTTCCGTTGTTTTTTCCCAGCAGTGCTTGAGTCACACGCCCGCCGCATCTGTCCTCAAGTGGCCCCTTCTGTTAGGGTCGCTTGCGACCTCCTCGACAACCCCACCGTTGTGTTTTCCTTTGTCCGGGGTTCACCGAGAAGGCGACCTTCGAACCACCACCGGAGCCTTGCGAATGGCTGAGAGCAACAACAGAAGAGGACACACCCCCACAGGCCGCAAACAGGAGAGGCAGGTGAGCTGGCCACAACAACGGAGAGAACCTCGACTGAGATAGGTGCCCGAGGACTGAGAGAGGCTTTCTTTTTCTCCAGGGGACAAACCCCGTTGAATCTTGTACAACTACTCCACTATTGTGTGCTGGCTTGCACGTTTCTCGCACACCGAAGGTTGTCGCAGAGTTGGGGATACCCACCCATTAGCCCTACCGGGTGTACACTAGACAGGCCGCTGGAGCCGTACCACACTTCCTTTGCCGTGACTCCGCTCGAGGGCAAAATCTCTCAATGCCTACACTGCCGTGTTTTCGAATTCTGCCAGGACACTTCCCGCCACTACAGGCCCCAAGCTTTCCGTTAGATCATTTGCAGATGAGGGCCCACAGTCTGCCTCATTCTGCATTTTCCCGTTCTGGTACCCGCAACAGTCGGGGGCAGACTAGCGCGCGGTGAAGGGGGGCCCTGGCGAAAGAAAGAGAGAGACGCCATTTTGGCTCAAGTCGACCCGCCGTTTCCCTATGAGGGGGCACTGGAGAGCGGCCCGGTGGGCTGCTGTTGGGAGGAGCAGACTTGTCGGGTGGACTGGAAGGCTTGAGTCCTCCGCCGAAGCGTAGGATCACAGTGGCCCTGACATTTCCATATCCCTGCGCTTCACCGCCCTGGTTGGGACGGTACCACCGAGTTCCCAGAAAAGATCCGCCGGAGGCACCCTCGGCAAGTTCGTGACAAGGCGAGATCGAGACTGCAATCTTCACCTACGCCCACTACCGCAGGGAATGGCCCCGCCGCCGCTAACGAGACTTGCCAGGAGACGACCCGCCGGAAGGACACCCCTCCCCAACCTCGGCAAACCGGGAAAGGCCCCGCCGCCGCTAACGAGACTTCCCAGAAGACGAGCCGCCGAGAAAAACACCCCTCCCCAACCTCGGCGAGTTCGTGACAAGGGGAGATCGTGACTGCAATCATCACCTGGGAGACGACCCGCCGGAAGAACACCACTTCAACGGCAAGTTCGTGACCAGGGGGGATCGTGACTGCAATCTTCACCCACGCCTGCTACCACGGGGAATGACCCCGCCGCCACTGAGGGAGCTCCGCAACCAAGCAACGACACCAAAGCAAGTGGTTCGCCAAGGGTGAGTACTGAGTGCAGTGCAGCCGTGAGTCGACGCCTTTTTTCATTAAGCTTCAGCAGGAAATCCCTGCCCGAAGACCTCTGGGCACAAAACGTTTCTTAATTACATACCGGCATGCACGTGTTTTCAAGCTGCAGTGTTTTCTCACCTGGCTTCCCCAAACAATTTGGGGGGGNGGCGCTAAACGCCGGGGGAGGGGGTGGCTCCCCCTTCCTCTACCCTCGCGAAAAAAGATAGAGAGAGAGAGAGTTGTCATCCCCTGCACCATAGCCCTGGCGAAAGAAAGAAAGAAAGAGAGTTAAGATTTTGATGAAGAGATGTGGGTTGCCTTGCCATTTGCCAGGCCAAACACTTCAGGCCGAGGAGATCAAGGCCGCAGAGGCGCAGCTGGTGCAAAGTGTGGACGTCTGCAAAATGACAGTCGAAGCAGAGCTCCTTTTCCCACCAGGCTGCCCGACACGAAGCCCTGCAGGAAGAGCGCCGACGTCAGCAGGAACTCTGGCTCTGAAAGTAGGCACAGAAAGAGTGTTGTGGATGCGAAGTTCGGACTGCTTGCAGGAAGCAGAGAGCTTGCGCGAAAGCGAGCGGGCACAGCTCGAGGCACAGCTGGCGCAGCAGGCCGCCTGCCTCAGGTAAATTGCCATCCAGCGTAAGCCGTGTAGGTAAGCGGTTGTCATGGCAGCCTCGGGGGGCCAACATGGAGCTTGCAACGACCAAGCTGAAGGGGCCGTTTTGGCTCAGCAGGGCTGACATTCTGTCGCCCGAAGTTCGACGAACGAAGCATGCGCCCTCGGCAGCTTGCGAGGGTTCTTGCCAGGGCCCTGGCCCTCAAGGTGCAAACTTGCGTAGTCTGGTAGAACCTCCTCCTGGTGAGGTGTCGCTTGCATGGCCTCTTTCTAATGCACTCGCAGTTGACCAAGCCCTAGCAGAACCTGAGACGCTTGCTCGCATTCAGCGGCTCCCAACCCTTGCGCCAACGGCCAGCTGTCTGTCGAGAGGTTGCGTGGAGCTGCTCTCTTCAGCTATGAGGACCGGCGGTCATTCTAGTCAACCACGAATCGCTCATGCCTTCTCCTTGGCCAGGACAGAGGAAGGCAGTCAACGCTCGAGTCTTTGAATCTTGGCCTTGGCACAAGAAGCTGCTGGTGGTTTGCGTTCTGCGTTTTGTAACTTTAGCGCGCCATTCCAAAGCAGGCGTAGCGCGAGAGCTCTGTGGATCCAAGGTATCCGCCGGTCAAGCGCTCGGACTGGGAGGCCAGGAAATGCATGGGCGCTTTCATTCTTCCAAAGGTAAGTCAGTCTCAGTGTGCGGATGGGTGCGGTCATTTTCTATCCGCAGACCTTAGGCTACTGCTCTGGGTGTTATGGAGCATTGGATGCGCATGTTAGCACGAAGGCCGACTACGTCAGAGACGACATGGCAGACCATGGCCAATGGGAAGCCCAAATGGACTACGACGTAGCGAGGCGCAGTTCAGTGAAGCCCTGCATCACTGCGTGGTCAGCCAGACTCGAGCTCTGCCAGGAAGCAGCGCCGTGATATGCAAAAACAGGCGCCGCCTCGCATCATAGCTCAATTTCGAGTTTCCTTCTGACTTTGCCGCATAGGGAAGGCCTGCCCGAAAACTGTCGGGCGGCGTGCCTTTCCCCTGGCCAGGCCAAGAATTCGATGAAAGCAGCGGTCATCGCAGAAGAGGAGTTCGAGGACATCCAAAGGGCCTTGCCTAGTTGGAAGCATGTCGGCGGCATCAGCCGAAAGGCAGTGTCAGCTCTAAGAGGACATGCAAAAGAAAGAGTTGGCGCTTCGCGACATGATGCTGCAGGAGTCTTGTGATAGCACGTGGCCGTGTCAGCCTGAACGGGAAGTCAGCTGCTCGCAGGCGCGCTCCCTGGCAAAGAAGCAGGAGGATGTCATCACGGCTCTCAAGGCCAAGCAAAACTGGCAAAAAGAATCCCTGAAGTGGATCGAGGAGTCCTGCGGCGGGCCCTGATACAGTTTCATGTGTGTGCTGCACTCCCACTTCTGCTTCTGCCACGCCTCTAGGAAGGCAGAAGCAAGGATAAGCCATGGAAAATACAAAATGCTGTGCAGGAGGACATCAAGTATGGCAAAGGAGAGATCAAAAAGTTCGAGAAGGAGCTTCGTGAAGATGTCACTTTTAGGGGTTTAGAGTTTAGGGGCTTAGGGTTTACATGCGAGATATTCTGGGAGGCCATCAAGACGGTTGGGCAGAAGATAAAGGAGAAAGAGAAGCGGTGACTCGACAAGACACTGCTTTCTCGTCCTGGAAGCTGTGCTGCGTGGGATGCATGCTAAGGATTGAGGCCATGAAGCACAACCACAGCCCACAAAAGAAGGCGACCTCGGGGCGAAATAGCTTCGCTACAAGGGACCTATTCATACATTCTTGTATTGCCTGCGTACTCTCTGGCAGGCTGCGTTCTCTGCTCAGGAGGTTCAGGACATGGGTCGCCAAACCTGGATGGATTGGCTATTTGCCGCTGTCGTAGCCTTGGAACGACCACGAACAAGGTTTGCCTCGCTGACAGTCCTGCCATCGTGCGAGTGTGCGAGTCGAAATTCAGCTCCTGCCTTTCACTCACCGGGTCGAATTTGTGGGAATCCCAGCTGTTGGAGTTTGTGGTTGCAGGAGATGGCTTCGCGGTTGCAGCGTCTCAAGAAGATTCTTCAAAATCGGAAAGCTGCACTGAAGGCAGTTTCCGAGATTTCGCACGTGTGAAGTTGAAAGTCACACGTACAGGACTGCAGGAACCCCATTGATAGGCTGATAGGGATGATGAACTTGGTAGTCACCAGCAAGCTTTGGAGTACCAGTCAGAAATGTTCATGTCATCGAAGTATGCAAGGCAACGCGAAAGAAATTCCAGAATCTGCGAAAACAGGACGATTGATCGGGACATTGGATCTCATGGCGGTGAGTATTCAAACAGCCACATTCCCAAATCGGAAAGCCGAGGAGCTGAAAGCTGAAAAGAAGCTGCAGCAAGAGGAGAAAAAGCACCCAGCTTAGTTGGAGAAGGTAGACACGCATTTGCGTGCGAGGGCGGGTGTAGACGAGATTGGAAAAGTGTCCAGCCTTAGGCAAGATCAGACTGGCGCGCAGTCTGACGTGCCATAGCTGCAGCCATTCCGAGCATTGCTGAGTCTGGGTACCTGGTCCGATCCGCTTTGACCATTGGCCGTACCATTGCGGTCGTTGGTAGTGTTTTCAACTGCTGCTTTTCTGTATTCTGGTGCTTCTCTAGTTTGCACGTCCTACTACATGGCGCCGGCTTGATTCTGTGATGCGCAGGTGCTATCTTCCATTTGGAACAGATTTGGCTGGTCCTGAGTCGTCCCCAGCATTAAGCCCAACCAAAGCCGTTTGGGCCGAACCCAGCGCTGCACGTCCGAGAAGTAGACCGGCTGGCAGCTGAAAGGGGCCACTGCGGGCCCCCATGACATGATCTGCAAGTGAGCAACGCATCAGGAAAAAGGGACTTGCTGCACATGGGTACTGAATGCCGTACGCACCTCTGTACGCTGGGTACAACTCGAACTCGCATCATTTTCGAAGGAGGCCGATCGCCAAAAGAAGGAGGAGGCAGCAGAGCAGCGTCGCGCAGATGAGCAAGCTGAGCGACGCGAGCAACAGGAACAGGAGGTGGCCGTTGCACATCGGAGGTCAGCAGACGAAGGGTGAAATAGGATTGGCTTTGCGACAGGCTCAAGCAGCAAAGGCTGCCAAAGAGGCCAAGGAGGCCCAGGAAGCCAAGGCCTTGTGTCGCCTCTGCCTGTAAGTGATTTGAAGAGAGTGGTGCTGTAAGAGTGGCCAGGAACGTGCAGATGCGGAAGCAGCTGCAGCGGCTGCGAAAGCCGCAGAGGCCTCCCTTGAGGTGCGGGGGCAGCCTATTCCCCTGGCCCTGGCCCTGTGCTTACGGACTTTGCATCTGCCAGGCGGCCGCGGAGCCGGAGGAGAGCACTCAGCCAGTAGTACCCACTGCCTCGAGTAGCGGACCCAGTGCCCTTCCACGCGAAACCGTGCTGATGCGTGCCGTAAACGCCTGCATGGCTACGCTTGATACAGGCAATCCTCTGAAGAGACTGAGCGCCGCCCCTCCCCAAGAGCTGTCACGGCAGTCACGTGCTTCTAGCTTGCGCATTGTCATGTCCCCTTGCTCCATCGATAGCGTAGGCGGCATGGCCCGTCAGGCACAGAGAAACCAGCACAAACTTTGCAAAAAGAAGTTGAAGGAGATCGAAGGTCTCCAGGCAGATGGCATGGGACGGAAGGTGCTACTTGTTGACAACGTATGCAGGTGACAGCATGGAGTCAGCTGCAGCCCTTGTCCTCCACCCGCTTCGACTGCAAAAATCATTGGCCCAAGAAGCAGGAGATTTGCAGGGACGAAGCGTCGGCAAGATAAAATCGCTCTCCACGAGCAAAGACTGGCCAGAAAGCAGCTTGCTCTCGGGATGAAGGCATCATTAGACACGGTACATATAGTACGTCTTCAGCGATGGATTGCGGTCCTCGTGCAGCCATCGCGGCTTCTGCTGTCGGCCTGTCGGCGACCTGTAGAATGAAGTATTTGCTTTTTCGTTCGTGCTTGAAGCTTGCGCATTCAGGGAACCTGTTTTCCCCAGCAAAGCGAAAACATGTGCCAAGGTGAGTGTGATTCTGATGCCACTTGGAGCTAAAGGGTCCAGGCCACGGCCGGAACTGTCAAAGTTGTAGGGGCTTTGGCTGAAACAGGGGCCGAGGGCAGTACCCGTAGTGCTTGCATCAACGCGGGAATCAAGTTGTGGACGAATATATTTCAGACTCGCCATGGGCCAGCAAGTTGTTGGCATTCTTGAGTCAGCAACGGTTGCGGTTACGGTTGGCTTTATTCACCACTACGTCTACTACTGCTGCTGCTACGACCTGCTGCTGCCGTTGCGTCTCCTACGACGACGACGACTACTACTACTACCACCACTACCATCACCACCACGACGACTACTACTAAGTTTACTACTACTCTTGCTGCTGCTGCTACTGCCTCTTTTAATTTCTATTGCTGCACCACTACCACAGCTACCACTACTACTACCACTATTACCACACACTACTACCACCACTACCACGACGACCAGGACCACCACCACAACCACATACTCTTTACGAATACGACGACGACGACTGCTTCGACTATTGCAACTACTACGACTGGCGATGACGACTACTCCTCTGCTACTGCTACTGCAGCGACGACTACGGCGTCCATGGCGACGACTACTACCACTGCATAACACTACTGTTGCGACAACGACTGCGACTAGGACGGAGCTAACTGATGAGATGCTGCTATTGCTATATGACGTGATTGGCTAGGTTTCTTCTGCTCCTTGTTTTCTTTCTTTTTTCTTAAGGTCCGTTTCGGCTGGCGGCTGGGACATCCTTGGAAGCAAGGGAACGTGGATGGACACCCAGCAATGCAACCACAGTCGACCGATCCCCGATGGCCGGGAGTTGTTCGAACAGGCCCTTGGACGATAGATCATTGAATCATTCAGGACAGCGGCATGTACTGTAACAACTAGTTCGGCCACCAATCCACATATGCATCTTCCGCTATGTACTGCTAGATTCACAGACTATCCAACGATTACTAGCTGCTACCCGACGACACGAGCGACGACGGTGTTGCAAGCTGAGGTCTGTGCAGCAGGTGGCACGGAGCGGCCCTTTACCGGCGTGCACAACCGGAAGATTGCCCGCGACGCAGATGGCGTTTATCGCTGCGCTTGCTGCGGCACGCCTCTGTTTACTCCGATGGAAAAATACGACTCTGGAACGGGTTGGCCGAGCTTTGATGCGCCCGTCGCGGATGCTATCGGATACAGAAAGGACCTCTTGCAGTTTGGGAGCACGGAGGTTCATTGTAGCCAGTGTGGAGCACATTTGGGGCATGTATTTGATGACGGACCACCGAGCACGGGACTCCGGTATTGCATCAACAGCGTCTGTTTGTGGTTTGATGGGACCTCCTCCGCCGTCGCCACCACGACCTTGCCCTTTGTTCTGAACAGTTATCTTGTATTGCTCCTGCTTGTTGGGTGCTGCGGGAGCTGCTGTGTGCTGTCCAAACATGCCGTCATCGCCGGCCAGCCTGTCTACAACAAGTGGCGTCAGAAGAAAGCTGCAGAGACGACGGTGAGTGCCTGGCCAGCTGAACAAACATTCTGAAAGCATGGCATAGTAGAGTCTAAGTAGAGTTCAGCGGTTCGCTGATTCTAGCTTCGCCGAAATTCTTTGATACTTTCTTTTGCGCTTATTCGCAGCTTTCTGATTCGATCGATTGTACAGTTGACGTACCGATGTACTTGTTGTGTGGGAGTGGCCAGCCGTGTGCAGACCCGGCTGGGTGTCCGAAGGACAATTTTCTTGCCCGGCTTGTCATGGCTTGTCCCGCTTTGCCGCAAAGTGTACAGATGGCATTATATGGAAGAGGCGAGAGCCGAACAACTGGCAAAAACTTTCAGCGAGTCTGCTGAGCTTCTCGCTTTCAATGAGTCATGTTCCGGCAGGCACAGCTGACTGCAAAGCAGGCCGGGACGAGAGACGAGACATTTCTTAACGCGTAGGTTCGGAAGAAGTTTCTTATTGTCATGATGATATTCCGCAGTCTCTGTGGTGGCTGAGGTAAAGTATTCTCATCTGTCTGACGATCAGAAGGAGAAGCATCGGCCCCAGCTACCAAAGTGAGTTCCATGGGCATATTGCACAGACGGCCGACAGAAAGGAGACCTGCGCAGGATTCTCCACAGCATCTAAAGTTCTTGTACGCGCCCAACCAGGATTAAACGCAAAGCAGAGCTGGAGCAGACTGTGACGGAACTGGAACGCTTGGCTGAGGCTCTTGCACGAGTTTCGCAGCGCAGGATTATCCATAGCCTTGCCAGGATCTCGAGCAGGAGGCCCAGAAGCAGGAGGAACAGGAGCAGGACACAGCCCCCGCTTCCGACCTCACTGCACTGCGAGCATCCCGCTGCAAGACCTCGTCGGAGTTTATGGTTAAGGACAATGCTGAAGCCCAGTGGAAATCCGATTGCAGCATAGGCACAGTCATTTCAGCCGCTGCACCATTGCCACCGGAGTGACGGGAAAGCACTAAGCGACCCCGAAGCGGGAGTGACCCTGAAGGCGGCAGCCTGCTACAAAGGAAACATCCAAGCAACGACACGGACAAGACTCAGCAAGCTTCACTTGCATCTTCTAGGCAATCGGGGTGAAGTAATTTCGGCAGTTCATCGTCAGTGTGCTCTGATTGTGGTCTTCAGCCTCCGGGGTTTGAGGCGAAAGAGAGGTCCATCTTCTTGCCGAGTTCTAGCCCTGTTCTACTTCCCCACCTCTGTGCAGTTGCAGACGGTGCAGCAATTGTGTGACAGTGTGGCAGGAGCCTGTGGTGGAAGAAGCCCCTGTCCAGGCTGGTAGTTCGAGCCAATCCCATACAAGATGCGACGCTCATGCGTTGTAGCACGTGCATCAAATCGCAACAAGCCAACAAGCCTCCAGCAAATTGACAGCACGGTTTGATCCAGATTCAGGTTGAAGAGGAGGTGGCACCTGCGGTGGAGGTCGATGACTTGAGATGTCGTGTGGCCTGTTGCGAGCATCGGTGTAGATCCACAGACTTTCTCCGGGAGCTGACACTTAGTGCTTGATGTGCTTCACGTATCTTGATGTTGCGTCTGCTAGCTCGCAGGCAGAAGAGGAAAAAGAAATCGAAGCCGGCCAAGCTCTGAGAATGACTGGGAGAGGAGGGTAGCTGCATCAACGTCTTCAGCCTATGCAAAGCATGGCGCCTGTATGGAATCCAGGAGAGGCCGAGGAGGTCCAAGAAGAGGAGGCACACACCGAGATGTTTGCCAAGCCCTTCGCCGCGAATCCCTCCATGTCCCCCTCAGGACCCTGAGGTCGCCGCCGCGCGTCGGGGATCCAAGAACTTCGTTGACTCAGTCAGCCTATAGCCTTCAGAGTCCCTAAAATGCCCGACAATCAGGATCCCCTTATGCGTGCTAGAATCAGAGACCCCGAAAGTCTTCTTGTTTGTTTGTTTCTTGTTCTGCTTTTTACGGACAAGGCGCTGCCGAGGAGGCAGCTGCCGCCGCAGCGGCTGCTGCCGCTGCCCTGGAGGCAGAGAAGCAGGCGACGGGCAAGAGTGGGCCTTTAAAGGAGACCTTAAAGAACCCTTGAAGGAGCCCTTGGGGGGCTCCAACAAGGTAGACTAGGGTTTGGGGATGTGTCACCGTATTGCTTTAGTATATTGGGGACTATGACGCTGCAGCTTTTCTCGAATGAAGGCTATAGAACAGCCCTACGAGTTGGCTACTCCAGGACTGAACAAGGCTGGTATCGCTCCTCCTGCGCAGGCCCTTGAAGAGAAGAAGCAGGTCACGAAGCTCCATGTGTATAGTCTGAGGTGATGCAGAGGTATCAAGAGCACAAGGCAGGTCTTGTAGCACTGTGAGGCCTGCCAGAAGCAGAAGAAAAACACCCTCAAGAAGATCAAGGAAATTGATGCAATCGAGGCTGCGATGCCTCCTTGATTAGAGTCGTAGAGCTGGCGCCTGATGATTGAACCTGGAAGCCAGTGGCTCCCTGCGAGGCGAAAATGGCAGAGAGAGGTCAGACCTTTGCCGAGTTGCTGCCGGAAGTGAAAGAAAAGGCTGCGCTCACGCGCGTTTCTCAACCCTGTGCTATCTGGCCCGGGCAATCGTCATGGAAGGTGGGCAGAAAATCCGAGCTCTTGGCTACGGTGCCTGGCTCATCTGGCTGCTCTCCTCCCACCGAGCCAAATGTCCAAAGTCTCTCCTCAGGTGGAAGAAATGGATCGGACCGTCCAGGAGGCAATGCCTGGCAAGCCAGTGCACAGGAGTTGAGAAAAGAGCCCTGGTACAGAGTTTAGATTCTCAGATCCTTCTTATACAGAAACCTCCAAGTCTGCGCAGAGAGTGCCAGTGCCCGTCAGATTGACGCCAAGCTGCTGAATCATGGGCAACCAGATTGCAAGATCCAGGCGGAGGCTGGCACCTATGCCTTTTCCTGCACAGGGGCAGCCTTGGAAGCCGTTCAGTTGGTTCCCTTGATGTTGCCCCCAGCTTCATTTGCAAATCAGTTTGGAGCCAAAACCTTTTCCGCTCGGTTGGTTGCAATAAACGCCAGAACATCGCCAGCTGTGAACCCAAGCCTGAACCCCCGCTCGGTGTACAATCAAAGTTCCAGACCTCGAGGGACTCTCGTCTCGTCAGACTGACATAGGCAGCTGCGCAGCCTTCGTTGTGCCATGTTGTGCCAGCTTAGCACAGTTATCGGCCAGGAACAGGAAGCACCCACCAAGCCGGTCAAAAATGCCAAAAAGCCAGCGAAAGCTGCAGAGCCGGTAAGACCGGTGGAGGCCAAGCTGCTCTCACGGCGCAAGTCTCGTTGTCACCTGCCACGTGCAACCGGCAAAACTTCTGCCAGGTGCCGGCACCGGCAGTGGTTCCGGCCCAGCAGAGCGAAGCCGAGGCCGCCGAAGAAGACGCCGGCGCCGGCGATCTACAGGTCCCACGGACCACGGGCTCAGGGTGAGGCAAGGAACAACCCAACTTCTCGTCTCGTGACAGGCTGCAGACTCGGAGCCTTCCGCACCCCTGCAGAAAGCTGAAGCCACATCCGAAACCGCCGCCGCTTGGCGACATCGGATTCAGCTGATACGTGGCTATTTCGAGACGGGTCTCAGACATGATGACATTCTTGACGTTGCTCTGCTCGTCTTTCGCAGAAGGCTGGAGAACAGTCCCCGGGCGATGAAGACGAAGAGGAGGAACAGCGTTAAAGTAAAGCTGCGATGCAGCATGGAACTCCAAACTGCTTAGGTACCATGAACTGGCAGTTGATGTGCTGATTGCACTGCTGTGATCAAGCTGCTTTGGCAGAGGACTCCGCGTCAAAGGGCAAGCCCAGAGCAAAGAGCAAGGCAGCAGCGAAGGCTCGAAATCGTAGATCGTAGCAGCTCAACATTTGCACTGACATTCATGCCTGGCTCGCCGAAGGCCAAGAAGAAGACTAAGAAGTCGCCGGGCGAGAAGAAGCAGAACGACACTGCAGCCCAGATGCAGACTTGAGCTATCCAGCAGTGTTGATTCGATGCCTTCCCTTCGTTCAGGCTGAGATAGATGCTCTGGCAGCTTCGATTGCAAATGATGCCGTCCAGGCCCGGTGCATACCAGTACGGCGAAGCACAATCTGCACCACATTCTGCTGAGAGGCTGACAAGAAAAAAGGCTTATTCGGGCACGCGCCTAAGGCTCTAAGGTTGTTAATTGCTAACTAAACCGCTGAGATTTGCAGAGGATACCACATTTCGGTAATTGACCTTGGCAGGATCTTGGGCAATTGGGGGCTGAGCTAAGCCGCCCTCACCTAGAGGACCTAGGGCTGGGCCGGGATACCAGGCCAGAGCCTGGAGTCAGAGTGTCACATGGCGCAGAAATGATGAAAGGGTGCAACTTGTACGTGCATGGATGCGCAAGTAAGCTCACGTACAAACCAGCACATGGCGATGAACACATATACATCTGAACGGTCCCCACAGGAACGTTGGAATCGGTTTATCGCTCTTTCAAGCAAGCGCCTCAGCAGCCCAGCATGCAGCGTTCGTCAAGGGGCTGAATTGGTAATCCTGCTTCTTGAGGTTGCTCAAAGCACGACTATGCCGCATGGGTACGTGTCAAAGTTTTGAAAGCGCTAAACGAGATGGTAGCATTAGCAGCCCTCTTTGGTGAAGCTGTTATGTGCTGCCTCGGACGACGGAAATCAGTTCGAGAAATGGACCATGGCAAAGTTAAGAATGCCTAGTGCTTACTTCTTGTTGCTAGTCTTTCCCTGGATGTCCTGCTACGGCAGGGCATTGTTTGCAGCTTCAGGCGACGAAATGCCCTGGTCTTTCGCAGTTGTTTAACCTAGTTCTTGAGCTACCTAGCGCACTGGCGATTGCCTAGCGGACGCACCATCCACTTGAGGCTCGGGGCATCTTAGAAACGGTAGTGTGGAGCTGAAGCTCCCAGCACCAATAGGGTGCGATTCAACCTTTGCTGAGTGGGCTCTTGGCCCATCTTTTCACTGATGCCCCACGTGCTCCTCCTTTCTCCCAGGAGCTCAGATTAGCTTTGCACCAGGTTTGTTGCACGATGGCGTGGGAACTGCAAAGAAGACAGGATCGTTTGGGCTGGATCCGGGGCTGCTTTGCTCCCCATGGATCTGGTTTGGCAGAAGGCCTCTGTCAGAGTGCCGTCAAAGAAACAACTCAAGCCGAGCGACGAAACATTGTCAGAATTGTCTCTGTTTGCCAATTTGATTCGTTTGCCTGTGTCTGTCTGCGTCATGCAGTAACAGCATCTCCTTAAGTTGCCGAGCTGTTGGGTTCGGAATTTTGGAGATCTGTCGGCTCGAGCGAGAAAAACAAGAACTCGTTACACAACGCTGTAGTGGATGCCTACAATGGCGCAAGCTTTCTGAAACAAGAAGCAGCAGAAACTATGCCGTGACGCTTGGAATGCCGAGCTCCGATGTGAAGAATCCGATTGATAAGGCCCGGTTTCCAAGCACAAGGCGAAGGCACCAAAGCTCGATGTTTGCTGTCTTCACGCTGAGAGGTGCCATGTCGACGGTCGCAACGGTGACCGTGCCGACAGTCACAAGTTCCAAGTGGAGGAGGTACTTGTCTGCCTGTGTACAGGTGGGTGTTGCGAGTGGGGTCAAGCCGGCCAGCGGCCAAGAGGCTGGTCACGCGATGGCTCAACTGTAAGCTTTAAGCTTGCAACCTCCTCTGCTAGGTACGGGTAAAGCCTGCAACGGGCGAAGAGGTGGAGGTCTCCACGGAGTTCGGATTGACTGCAAGCTCTCTGACAGTTTGGCAAAAGAGGCCTTCGTGCTCCAGAACAAGCGCTGGCTGCCGGATGACGCAGAGAAGGCAGGGCCGGTCGGTAGATTTGACTCAGGCTTTGGGACCAGAGAAGTCAACTCTAGGGTTTGGGGGTATATTAGTATAATATGCTATATACTTATAATAAGGAATCCCCAATCCCCACAATAGTATAGGCAATTTTTAAGGCCCCTACATTACTCTAGACTTGAGGTGTTGCGGAGCATGAACGCTGCGGATCAGAGGAGAGCCTGGACCCCTCGAGACACCCGCATGGCAACGGTCACCCCTTTGCTGGCCAAGGTCATATGCGCCGGAAGCATGTCAAGTGTGCAGAACCCGATAGCAGTTCTCCAGGCGAGCTTCGATTCTTCCTGGCCTCACAGTTTTCTTTACCTGTCCTCGAGAGGCAAGGGTACGTAAGGCGAAGGACTTGGAGGCCAGGCTGAAGCAACGAGTTCGGACTGCTCAAAGTCTTGCACTTGAGGAGGCTGCAGCCCGAAGTGGTGGTGCCATCCCAGTCGGCGCTCTTGGAGTTTTTTTCCTCGCTATCCCGAGCCCTAGTGCTATACCTCGCGGCACGCTTCAGTTGAAGGGGCCTTTCCTGTGTCCATCCTTTGCCCTGCACCTCTGAAGGCAGCCCTCCTCGGACTCGAGAGCAAGCTCGCAAAGCTCGTGCCTCGGCCACCATTCCGGTTCTACACCCAGGCCATCATAAGATCATGTCCTGTGAAGTTATTTGCCGCCTATGGTCAGTGGCATGAATTGGTAGACACTGTAGACGTTTCCTTGTCCAGAGTGACGGCATGGTGTTCGAAAAGCTGATTCCGGCGCTTCTATGCAAACACGAGGCCTGCGACTTCAGAGGCCGAGCCTGGGAGCATCGGTGTGCACGGGGAAGGGCTGTAGTATTTTGCTGGTATAGCAGACGAGAACCCTGCGCAGACGCTGTGTGAGCCCGCGGTAGCTGGCACGCCGTAGTTTTGTAAACTGTTCAGAGGTTCAGCATCTGGCTCTGATTTTTTCGCCGCGGGCTGCCGATCTTTCCAGGAGTTGGAGGCATTCGTGAAGTCCAATGACCGGTGGCTCGAAGGAGAGGCCTGAGACTTCCTTTCCCGAGAGCCCGAAGAAGTTGACTCCTGACTCTAGCCATCTCTAGCCGCAGCGGCGGAAGCTTTGCCGGTAATCCGGTAGGCAGTGGAACTCCTCCGAGCCATGAGCCCGGCTAGCAGCTCAGCTTCACACACTCAGAGGGACCTCACCCTCCGGGAGAGCGCAGGTCGACCAGCGCAGGGTCATCTCAGCAGGGACGATGTCAGGCAGGGACCCGGCAAGGACCGGACAAGACATGTGACCTGTCTGTGAGTCTCGGAGGCTGTCGAGACCCAGTGGCTGTCATCCAGACCCGGGTCAAGAAGGTGTCGTCGATGTCATCACGCGTCCGTACGGATGATCTCGGATGCGAGCGCGAGGCGCGGGAGATGGAATTGGAGCTGGAGGTGGGTAAACACCCGGTGCAGCACGAAATAGTTTTGGTATGGGTGTTCGGAAGTGAAGGACTGCTCTTCTGCACAGGATGCAACTTGCAGCATAGTTGAGACGCTCTGGCAGAACCTGGCGGCTGGCAAGAAGCCCCTCCTGCACGACGAGAAGCCCGGTCCTGCGACGCAAAGCTTTCGCGAGGCCTTTGGAAAGCGGCCTCTAATGTCTTGTGTGTAGAGTCGAGTTTCAAACTCAGCCACAGGAAGAAGCAGCTGCGCACCTGTACGCCCCGCCGGAGGATTCGCAGAGACTGGAGGGCACTTGCCTATTGATCAACACAAGCAGACACAGGAAGTTGGCGCCATGGAGTCGAAGTTTGCATCATCTGTGGATTCGGCAGCGGCCTCAGTTGGTTTATATTCCTAGAAACCTCTCAGCAGCTGCAAGAGTCTGCAAGAGGGGCCCAGACAGTTGTTCACTGCGCTTGTAGTTTTATTTTAATGATGCATCTTTCGCAGCAGCTTGGTTGCGATGTTGAGGAAGTGGTTCCGGCTATCATAACTTGTCTTTTCTTTCGAGGAACCTCCTGTTCGGGGTCAGCTGTGCAGGCTAGTCAGCATCCAAGTTCATCCAAGACGTACGTGCTCTGCAGAGTTCCGCGGTTTTGTTCTGTCCTCTAGATGAGTCTACAAGTTATCAACTGTATCCATCCACCGCCTGTCGTTCGAGTGTTGTAGAACTTGCCCTTCACATTTCCAGTCCTGCACTGTACTTTGCAGGGGCTCTTTCGCGCAGACGCATAGTTGAAGCTACGTCTACGAGAATTTTCCTAAGAAGGGCCCTCAACCCTAAACCGCCGGCTCTCAAGGGTGCTCCCCGCCCCTTCATATCCTGTTCACTCGTGTTGGCCAAATCAGCTTACCCGAGCCTCGAGGGGCGGTCTGGACATCGTTAGTGGAACTCAAATGGATTTCCTCACACAGATCACAACTCTCCTCAGCCATCCCAGGCTGCTACTACAACTTTTAGGGTCGTTAGCTATCCCTATCCCCGTCATGTGTGATCTGCCGTCTGTAGTCCTCAAAGGTCTGGCAGTTAGTCAGTATAATGTATAGACAGACTTAGCATGGACCTGGAGAGTGGGAGAAGCATAAGAAGCCCTTTGATGATGCAGCTTCACATAGTAGTTTGTTGATATTGTCATCCTCGCTCTCATTTAGACCCTGCATCGCAGGTTCGTCCTAGCCAGGCGGGAGGCAAAAAAAAAATTGGTGCAGTCTCACTCAACAGACCTCGAACCACATGCCTCGCCTGGATTGTCCGAGTGCGAGCGCCGAAACCGCCGGCTGAGTCTTCCAGGCTCGCGGAGGAAGTGCTGGGCAAACGCTGATGGGGGATGCGCCAGGCGTTGGAGGCCCTACACCCGCGGTTGTGGTCACTTGAGTGAAGGGTCGCTTGTTCGTTAGGCGATGGTGACTTCGTTCACGTTTGAGAGCTTGCCATACCACGTATCCCGTCTGCGCAGCCGTTCACCGGCTCCAATCTCAGGGTTCTCGCAGCTAGGGACACCCGGCCTTCAAGCCGAGGGGCCTGCACTGCAGATCCTGTGCCAGGGACTCTGCAAGGGTCCAGTCGGGATTTCGCATTGGAATAGACAACTTGAACGGGTCCAAAGTTCTCGTAGGAAGCGAGCATGACCACAGCTGGCTGAGCCTGCTGAGTAGACTGTGAACATACACAACGTGTCCGGAGGCATGTAACAAGACAGAGACCCAGAGCCCAGAGTAAGCAGAAGCTGATGTGCAAGGAAAGAGAAGGCGGAAAGCCTTGATCGAGCCGGCGAAGCCCAGTGCTCTGGAAAGCCACTGCATTGGGACAAATCTGGCAGTTTCACAGTCGGACCGCAGCACCTGATGCAAGCGAGCACTGATTGATTAACTTGCATACACCGCCCCCCGCCCCGGCCCTCTGGAAGGATTTACCGAGACTCAGCTGCCCAACATGGGCCTCGTGGGCTTCAGACGGAAGGTCTGCACGTCCACCGGATCTCCCATCACTTTCGAAAGTCGGTTTCCGGGCAGGCTTTGTTACGGAGCTTGAAGCCGTCCGAAAGAAGGAAGATCAATGCCGTTTGCTCACTAGGCGGAGGGTGCTCTTTTCATCTCTGGACTTGCCGACGCGCCCTGCTCCGAAGGCTTCGCATTTGCTTTGACGCTCTTGGGCGCTGTCCAGGACTTTTGGGAGATTTGGGGGTCCACCGCCCCACAAAGATGCTTCTGCTGCTTACGAAGACATGCCCTTGTCACTATGTTGATTGCAGTGCTGCAGGAGTTCAGAGAGACGCCTAGCAACCTGGCTTCCCCTATTGCCCGAGTGCATGTCGGACCTAGACCTAGGGCGCAGACTCGTCTCCGTGCTGGGGCTGTGGTGCGCGACAGCTACTGTAAGCATCGCGCATCTCACTGCACACTGCAGGTGTTGATCGAAGATTAGCTGGCAATGGCACCGCAACGGAATCGCGGCACTTGCTTTTAGTAGCTCCATCCTGCGAGCGGCGCTTGCGTAGCGCTTTGGCAAGATCTGAGACATGCGATCTCAGGATCCTCCAAGTCTGTATCCGCCAGACTTGTTCCTCGATCGGCCCTATGGAGAAGAACCAATAGGCTCTATCAACGAGTGTGCAGGAATGAAGCTCAGCATGCCAAGTGTCTGTGCCCAAAATTCACGGTGACACGGTGCCTGGAAGGGAAGAGATTCTTCGCGCTCTTGCATTGTCTTGGCATCGCACCAGCCTCAGCAGTGGTTTGTCGTGGAGTTGTCCTGCCCCGGCTACCATTGAACCTGAGGCATACATGGTGCTGGGATTGAACACGGTTTGCGACGTCTACTTCGCTGGGTCCATTGATGTTCTCTGTGATGCCTGGAGCTTGACGCCCGATGTCGCAGGAGTTCCTTGACAGGAGATCATCGGTTGTGCCCCGTAGCAAGCTGCACGGAATTTGTTGTAGCATGTTGATGTTGCAACCTTCGAAGACTTGCGCAAGCTTTGCAGCCCGGGCGTAGAGAATGTGACGAAGTCCTGCATGAGCGTATCCCTCGTGGAGGCAACATGGATGGCCGCGGGGGGTTCGGCTCCAGAATTCTTCACTTCCATGATCGGTGCAACCATTGCAGCTCTGCGAGCATTCAGAACTTTAAAAGGCAGCCAAGTGCCGCTGATGTCGCGTCTCGCCTGTGCACGATTCATGTAGTGGTTTGTGATCAGTGCTAGTTTCAGACAGCTAAGGCACAGAATGATGTGGGATTCGGAACTATCGTGGGTTCTGCGGTCTTCAACGTGCTTTTCGTCATCGGCCTGCTTCTTGCCATGAGAAGCTCAACTTCTGCAAGTCAACTCACTGGATTGACAACTGGCGGCAGGTGCGGATACGTGGCAAAGGGGAACATTGAGCTCACATGGTGGCCTTTGTTCCGGGCATCTCGCCGGGATCAGAACTTGTCAGCTACTTCCAGGCTTCTCATCCAGGGAGAGAGGCAGGGCAGGAGGACAAGAAAAAACAGTGAGCACCTGGCTGGGGCTTGCCGCCCGACTGCAAGTTTCTACTCTACGCGCCCATAAGAGACGAATGAGAAGCATCCCCGGCTGGGGTCGATGGAAAGTGCTCGTACAAGGGAGCATCCACGCATCAACCGGCAAGAGCGAAAGACAACGTTGGTGCGAAGGGGCCTCACTGCTTCCATCTGAGAAAAACGCATCCTGGCCTTGAAAGTTCAACCAAGGATTGCTCCTACTATATCTTTTCCCTCGCAGTGCTGGCAACCTTCACATACAACCAGATCATAGAGGCATGGGAGGCCGGGCCGGATGCGCTTGAAGACATTTGTTTCATTACTGTGGTCTGACGGGTCGTTTATCTCTGACTCGGCATAAAGTGGTCGCTGTGTGCGCGTGTCATCTGCGTATATCTGCGTGGTCACAGCACTACCGTAGACTGTACGTGCGCGAGTGTCAAAAACTCATGTGCAGGCAGCCATCCTGTTCAGCCTGTACATAGGCCAGGGATGTGTCTGTCATCTTTTACATCGGTGCGTTAGGAATTCGGGACCATTGGAAGAGCGCTTGCGGAGCATGAGTGTGTAGCCACGGCCTAGACCTTCTGTCCAGTGGCTCAATCATGTTCCGAATTTTGGAGCTGCGCCGACATGTTCAGCCCACAGACATGCTTCCAGGCTACGTGAGCTTCATGTTCTTCAACAAGCCGCTGAATGTTTGGGCGTACCGCGGCTGGGTCTTTCCTGCACGTAGGTGTAAACCAATCCGCTCGACATATTGCACGGGGTGTGATAACGGCAGGCCATTCAATAGGTTCTTCTTTGAACATCGGTTGGCCAAGGTATCGCAAGACCGGGACTCCACTCAACAAGGAATTGCGTGAGTATGTGGAGGAGATGAATAAAGCCAAGGGCAAGGTGGAGCCCGAGAAAGTTGGAAGCAGCACCGAGAAAGATACTCCAGAGATGCAGGCTGTTCAACTTATGGGTTTGTCATGCATCTTTCACCAGAAAGACAGTGGCAGTCCTTTGTCGTTGAGGAGCCAGAGACCAGAGAGGCAAAAGACAACTACATGCAGTCTGACACTGTCGTGAAGAAGGGAACGGCCGCTCTTGAGCAAGAGTGCAGTTTCTCCTTCCTGCAAAATGCATGAATTATGCCGGCTGAGGACAATGGCAAAACAGACATTGAGCTGGCAAAAGGAGACAAGGCAACCTGCTTTGTGCGAGTTCGATTTGAAAGCGAAGACCAGTGAGATGGCATGTGTCTGGCAACCAGACACTACCTGCAGAACGGGTCACCCAGGATGCAAACGCAGACGGCGACGACGACGACGAGGAGGACGACGACGAGCCGGAGGACTTCATGATCATGCCTGAAGGCAGGATCAAGTTCCTGCATAAGTGGTTGTGCCCCTGAAGTGCACTGCCGCCTTTGAAGGTATTCTAGAGCGCGTGCTGTGGGGGCTTTGCTTGCCCGTCTACATTCCTTTGTATTATACACTGCCATGGCCTCAGTCAGTGTGGCGACCTCAACGCGGACAAAAGCTTGGGAGTGGCTGGAAGTTGCTGCTTGAGTTTCCAGCCAAGAAGTGCTGCAAATCCTGCACGAGAGATGGCCAAACATTGAATCGGATGGCAGCGTAGCACCTTCCTAAAAGCTCGAGCTCCCCGTCATGTTGGAGCAAGACAGACTTTCCTGAGTTTTCCATAGCTGCCATAGCTCCGAGGCCTTGGCCATCTCAAGGCTCCAAGTGGTTTCTTGCGACCTTCTTCCTGTCCTTACTGTGGATCGGCGGCTTTTCTTTCCTGCTGGTCTGGTGGACCGACACTGCCTGCCGGCAGCACTTACGACCTCGAGTGATGTAGCAAGTCCAGTGCTTCTGAGTGTTCCTTGAAAAGCCACATGTCTCGTACTGAGGTCGCAGGGGTATTGACAGCCGGGACCCCAGTCTCAGCTGATTGCACTTGTGAATCCAAAAACTCGAGATTGGACATTCAAAAACAAGAACCGCTTCCATCTAGAGTGAGCGATTCCAAGGGCAGGATGTCTGACAGGATCCCTCCTCGCATCCCATCACTCGTCTAGATGTCGCGAGTAGCCTCAGTGAGAGCAGTGCAAAGAAAGGTGGACAACTGAGACTTCCGCTGTTTTGGGTATGGAGTTTTGAGCTGCCAGCTTGAATGATCCATCCCCGGGTTCGGTCCGCAGCTCCTGCCTGCAGATCCCCATCATCGTCTCCAGCGCCACGTTTTTGGCCGCAGCGACATCTATACCTGATGCTGTGAGCTCCATGGCTGTCGCTCGCAAAGGCCAGCTCGCTCGTTTGCAGCATGTTGCTGACATTCCTGCGCATGTTTTGGTCAGAACCCTAGTTTTGGATACTTTTGCCGCCCCCCCCCCCCCTCAGGCAGCCGAGGAAGGGTGGGTCGCTCACTTTTTGGCGTGCGCCTTTTTCTCCACCCTGCGNCCCCCCCCCCCCCCCGTCAGGACAGGCAGACATGGCTGTCAGCTCATCTGTTGGCTCTAACATTTTCGACATCCTGGCCGCTCGGCAGACTGGCTCCTTCGTTTCATGCACTGACCGGGCTGACTAAATCGTCATGTCGGTAAGCTTCAATGTCCTGCGGTCTTTCAACGCCGGCGAGATGCAAGAAGCACCATACGCATAGACAGGGAGAGTAGAAGCGAGACAGACCATTAGGGCAAAGCAAGCAGAAGCTCGACGCGACATAGCTCCGCTTTCTTAACGCTCACACGTTGTACTTGTAGCTGTGGGATCAACCAGCGGGGAGTCGGACACTAGCTTAAAGTCAATAGCTCGGCTTTCTGAATAATCTTGCCGGGAATGAGCAGCGAGGCAAGGAAGTCAGCCGAAATTGAAGAAACCTCGGGACGGGTTGAATGGCACCTCAGCGAGAGATCCTGAGTGAGGGCGCAGGACCCAACTGCAACCAGCGAAAGAGAGCCTCTCCTGCTTCCACGCTTGTCTCGGAGAGCTGCAAAGACAAAAAACCTTGACGGTCAGGTTGGGCTGCCAATCCCTTGGCTAGTGAAATGCGGGATCGAGTCTGGTAATCCTGACTTCCGGGGTGTTCCCATCAAGTCGCCCTACTTGATGTTCTACACCTGCTTGCTTCTTGGCATGGTTTTCGGCACGGTTATGAGCATCAAGATTTGCGGCTGGAAGCTGCAGAAAGCCTTGGGTGCCTGCATGGCTTTCTTGTACTTTGTCTTTATTGTCACCACGATCACAGTGGAGCTGGCGCGGCCAACTTGGCTGATGACGAATCCAAGCTGATTGCCAGCCACATGCTAGTGGCAAGGAGCTCACTTCGGCCGACATGGTCGAAGCGTCTCGTAGGGACTATGGGACTAAAGCAGCAAAGTCCGGTAAGCAGAGCTGGTCACGACTTCGGAGAAGAGCGTCCAGGCTCTCCAGGTTCAAACTGGAAATAAACCTTAATGATGTGGGAGAACTGTCTCCTAGCCACAAAGGCATCCGACCTCCTTTTCAGAAAGACACTTGCAGAGCCGGGCCTTTGCACCAGCATGTGCTAGGTATTCAGTCGTCATAGGCTTCTTAATTCTTTCTCATCAATGATGCCTTTGCCATTCCTGCGCTAGTTCATTCTTTCCCCGCATCGACGTCATCAAACGATGCGGACGATGCAGGCGGTTCCTACACTGGTTCCGCATACAGGCGTGAGGTTCCAGATTCTGGGCAGGGGCCGGATTGGCCACCGAATCCCCGCATCGTATCGGTGTTTTCGCAGCACTCTCGCCAATCTCAGCTCAGCAGAGCTGTCGTGCATGCTCCAAGCTGTTGCAAAAGGACATGCACGGAGATGGACAAGACATCCAGCTAGCCACAGTCAAGCCAGTTGCATCAGCCGTCAATGAGCATCTAATTTGACCGCCCACAACGCGAATTCAACCGTTTCCCACGTCCTTGTGTGCCCATGTGTGCCCTGGCTCGCAGAGTGGCCAAGCCACAATAGCTGAAAGCTTTGTGAGGGCCATGCTTCAGTCCATTAGCCTGAGAACACCAGCCACCTAGCCAGAAAGCACGTAGGAAACCGTGTGAGTAGTGTAGAGTTCCGCACTTGCGGCAGAAGCCCCGACGTTTTCCGGGTCGCTTGCCCGGAGTTGCTCTGTGCCAGTTTCCGGGCAGCTGTGCATGAGTACTTCACAAACCTGGCGATTGTCCCAGGCCCAGCATAGAAGAGATGGGACGCTTGCGCTTGAGCAAGAAGGCCGAAATGCTGTGTTTTTGTCTGCGTCGCAGACGGCAGCGACGGCAGAAGCCAGAGGTCCGCATCCTGGGTCCGGATCTTCAACGCAAAATCAGCTTCTTCTCGGCATTGGGCTCCTTGGCCAATCATGAGATGTTGTTAGGAATAGTTAATGAAGGCATATGTATATATCTACATATACAGAACCGGACGCATTGCAGGCCCATTTTCACAGTGCAGGGTTTATTACATTTAACTCATATTCTATAACATATCTGATCAAACACGACTTTTGATCAACCACTAATATTTACATATATACATATACATACATACATATAATATGTGTATATATATATGTATATATATACACACACGTACACATACATAGTTCCAGTCGTCAGAGTTTTACTTGACCTTCAGATCTTGGCAGGATTCGGTCTCATTTTCGGCCTGCTGTCCCTCAATGCAGAGGACACATGTCCGTCAGCAATGCCAAGAGCTTGTTACTTGTAGCTGGGCTCTCGTCGCAGGATCCGGAGGAGCTCTTCGCTGCGGCGACAGGCCTTGGCAGAGCTGTTTTTCGCCCTCGGCCTTCGAAGCTCGATATCTGGCCAGGCTTGCCAAGGAGGCTGCAAATAGCGACCACCGAGACCACCACAACAGCATCTTGACGCATCGGAGCATCGGAGGTTTTGTGGGATACTGGCGTGTGCGTGGCGCTGAGGCAGGGAATTTTTATCCACCACCGGACCTCCTGCTGAACCAGCCCTACTTCGAGGAACCTCCAGGCCTGGCGGCCCCTTCCGAGCCGCCCAAAGCCGAGCCGCCCAAAGCCGCTGAGCCGAGGCAGAAAGGCCCTCGCGGTGCTCCATGTTATCGGAATTGCCGGAGGCCAAGCAAGCCTTTGCGGCCCTTCAAAACCACGTGAAGCTTGAGCCGGGAGTTCCATAAAGTATTCTGCTTGGCGCTGAAGAGTGCCAAGGCCTACATGGTACTGGGACTCAACACTGTCTGCGATGTTTATTTTGCCGGTGCCATCGATCTTCTTTGCGATGCCTGGGATTTGACCCCTGATGTGGCTGGTGTGGCCAAGCTGCAGTCGAGTGCAGGGAGATGAGAGAGGCATCGGCCGGGTAATGAAGTGCAAGATGCTTTTAGGCAACTTGGATGGCTGCTGGGGGATCAGCTCCTGAATTCTTCACCTCCATAATTGGTGCAACCATGGCCTCTCCGCTGATGATTTTGCTTTGGCAATTGTCATCAGAAGGGATTGGTTTATGTTTTGACAGTGCACTGGATGTGCTGAGCCGGCCTTGCACGCCCAGGCCCAAAATGACATTGGCTTCGGCACTATCGTTGGATCAGCCGTGTTCAACGTCCTGTTCGTAGTTGGCCTGTCCGAGTCCCGATGTGCGGAGTATGCGCAAGACAGTCGGACAGTTTGGCCGCTTGAGGGTTTCTCTGCTTTGTGTGCATGCGTGCATGCAGACCCCCGCTGAGGTGTGGCTGGGTAGCAAAAGGGAACATCGATTTGACATGGTGGCCTCTCTTCAGGGACTGGGCTTCAGTCGGTGGCGGAGCAGCAAGTCACAGCAAGGCACAAGGCTTCAGGACTCAGACTGAAATATTGGCGCAGGACTGCTCATACTACATTATCTCCTTGGCAGTTCTGGCAGCATTCGTGTCGGACCAGTATGTGAAGCCCTGGGAGGCGGGACGACGGAGCAGATGAGCTGTTGCCTGACTCCTTGACTTGACCGATGCGTCAGGCCGGGATACTCTTTGGAATGTATCTCATCTACGTGGGTTTCATGCTGGTCAACCGACCCCTGAATGTCTGGGCGTATCTTGGTATTGGAAAGAGCACCAGGCACAGCAGAGGGATGTGCCGAGAGGCATCTCCAGCAAATGTTGCAGGAGACACCGTGCAGAAAACCTCGGACCTAGGGTGAAGCTGATATGAGCTACCATGCATTCGTGGTAGGGTGAAGCAATGAGCAGCACCGGAACCCTTTGCCTGTCCTCTTCGGGCCTATCCATAGAGACAAGATGCAAAAGGGTTCTGTGGGATAAAGATGCGGCAAGGTACCAGATGACCGGTACGCCGCTGAACAAAGAGCTCAGGGATTATGTGCAGGAGCCTCTCACAGACAGATAGTCAGATCGACCCTCGAAGGTGCAGTGCTTTCCTCTCTGACTGCAGGAGAGACAGAAGGTCAGCAACAAGGTGGAGCCAATGGAGGCAGTAGAGGAAGCTGCCCCAGTAGCTCAGCCATCGGACGAGCCGCCAAAGCCTGCAAAGGACCGAGTACTTGTCACGACAAGCTTCAGAAGTTCTTCTTACTATTACCGTCGTCGTCAGTTTGCCTTCGAAGAACACAGACTTCTGCTTTGTGCGTGGTACGGTGTGCTGTGCAGGACAATTACATGGAGCCGGACAAGGTCGTTGTCAAAAGCACTCCGCTCGATGACGACGATGGGAAGGAGCCCGAAGATTTGTTGGAGGGAAAGCTCAAGGACGAGAAAGGCATGGGGAAGGACTGGAGCGCTTCTTTAAGGACAACTTGCATTCTGGGGCGGGAGAAGGTAGGAAGCTCCATTTGACAGGACGATGGTAAGGATGGTGGAGGAGACGGCGAAGATGATGAGGAGCTGATGGCAGAAAGTGCTCAACCTTTCTCGGAAATCCTTTCAGGCACGTACACGTAGAAACTGTACTATCCAGGACGATGACGAACCGGATGACTTCATGGAACGTCCGGAGGGAATGTTTAGCACCATCATCTGGGTCTTGAGCCTGCCGGTTTATGTGCCGCTCTACTTCACGCTGTCGCGGCCTCAGTTTGGTGGTCGCTTAGCCCGGTACTCAAGCAGACGTCTGAGCCTCCGGGGCAGTAGGTGGCGCATCATGCAGCGCTGGGACCTGATCTCTGAGGCCATGGCCTTCCAAGGGCTCGAAGCTGTACATGGTCACTTTCGGGCTGGCATTGATATGGATTGGTGGCTTTGCTTTCTTGCTGGTCTGGTGGACCGAGACCGCTTCCGCCTCAGTCAAACTGGCCATGTTGTTTGCAAGTTTTTGGTCCGTAACCTGCGCTACGACCGCTATCGAGCAGTCTCCGAAGACGACGAAGACTGCCGCCACGAATTTACTGCTTCGGGTCATGCGCAGCTCAGTTTCGCACAGCCACCTCGGCAACATGCCATAAGCGTTTAGAGCTGATTCACCTTTGCCCTGCTTGCAATTCTCCACCGCAACTCCGACACGCCTGAATCTGAGCATTGCAGACAGCCCATGCAAGTCGCACACGTACCATCACTCGACCATTCGATCGTTGGACAACCCCATCGTTGAGGGGCAGTTGTAAGATAGCGCTGCAGCAGCGGATTGATCTGGCAGGACAGGGCATGGGACGAGAGTTGATAACTCTTTTGGGTCCGTTCACTCAAAGCAGCTTCGGGCTCTGGAGGAAGTTGGCCCGTCATATGCAGCCAACGTTCTGAAGTATTCGACTAATATAATGAGGCAGTGGACTCCCAACTCCCGTGTGGACGTCGTGTGGTCGGCCTTCTCGGGACCTGAGCTGCCCCCAGGGCCCAAAAAAAATTCTAAAGCGCAGCTTTCAGCATGCTCAAGTTGCTATGAGCTCAGAATAGAGAGAACCTGGCTGGCCTCTTCTTTTGTCGCCACGAAGAAGGTTAAGGGGCTGCCTGGGTCCAAACGCCCTGCCACTGGACTAGATGGGGAAGTCCTTTGACACTGCCGGAGCTAAGGTTGCAGCAGTCATTGGGGCGGCGTCCTCAGCAAATGAACATTTCAAGTCAGTCCTGATGTTCAAAGCAACATGAAAAGATTGCCGCCTGCAGATCCCAACCATTATATCTGGGTTGACGTTCCTGGCGGCAGCAACCTCCATTCCGGATGCAGTGAGCTCCATGGCTGTGGCTCGCAAAGGCACTTGGGCAGTGCTGCCCTGCAGACACAGTCAAGTCAGTGAGGTCCATAGCATAAAGGCGAGCTTGATGTCGCCGAAATCAAGCGTGACTGTTTCTCAGCTTCTCACGTTGTCAAAATATCGCGCGAGGCCAAGCAGACATGGCCGTGAGTTCATCGGTAGGATCCAACATCTTTGATATCCTCGTCACCTGGCTGAGAGCTGTTGCATTGGCCGCGGAACAAAAAAGCGCAAGACTTGCTTAGACCCGAGAACCTGAGGTTGGGCTTCCAATTCCCTGGCTGTTGAAAAGCGCCATCGAGTCCAACAATCCTCTTTTCCAAGGCGTCTTCATCAGGCCTCTTGGCGCCAAACCCCTCCTTGCCGCCTGAAAGCTGTCGCAGAAAGCGAGGGAGATGCGAGAGCGATTCAGGTCGCCATTTCTCATGTTCTACACCTGTTTGCTCTTAGCAATGGTTTTCGGCACGGTGGTGAGCATTATGCTTAGCAAATGGAAGCTCAACAAGTTCCTCGGCGGATGCATGGCTGTCCTCTACGTCTTGTTCATCATTGCCGGTGTTGTGATCGAAGAGACAAGACCGGTGGCATTGATGACCAACCCTCAATGATAGAATTCGAAATTAATGCGATAGACACCTGCGGCTTGCAGGAAGTCCTTCAGTCCACGCTAAGCGGTGACAAAACCATAGGATGCAGCCCGACCAGTGTACCTGCTGCTGAAGCAGCATTCGTGCCTGGAGGGCTTCAGGTGCCGAAGCATCCTGGTTTTCTCTGACGAATGACATCCGATAAGCAGATGTCTCGAATGAGTCTACTGGCTTAGCTCCTCATCTTCTATCGTACTTTTATGCTCTGGTTGTCGGCACCTTTTTTTCCCTTAGCATTGCCCTTCGCTTCGATCCGAAGAGGGCGACGGCTCCTGCAGGCCTCTGTCTTATGACTCCACAGATGCGCAAAGTCGTCGGCATAAGGTGCACCAAGCCCATGTACCCTGCATCTTCACCTGCCGTCTGCCGTCTTTCGATGGACCACGTCTAGAATAGATGTTGGAAGTGCATGCATTCCGAATTGTTTGTTTCACATCACATCTTCGAAGCCTTAGACTCGTAGGTCACTGAATCTAGTCTCGCTCGTTCGAAAAGCTAGGGGGCATGCCATTTTCTGCCATCTCGATAGAGTGCAGTTGACAGCAGCAGTGGTGTGGCAGACAGGCGTCGTCGAGATGTTGAAGGCCAAGTACGGTTGCCTCAAGGGTAGACATCTCAGGAATGCTTCGTCCGGCATCTGCTGATTCCCGACCCGGGGTTCTGATTGAGGACAGCGAGCACGGGTCATTGGGGAGACTCAGTCGCTGCTCCAGTTCGAGGCCAGACGGTACGAAGGTAAAACCTCGGCGCAGCGGAGTGAGATGCGCCCTTCAATGTTCTGAGAAAAAGGCAGCCCCTTTCGCCTTCTTGATAGTGTGGTGACTCGACACCTTGTCCTCTTTTGTGCAGTCGGTCAGGGGGGCAAGACAGCTCCAAAGGCCCACGAAGGCAGCGGCTGGAAGTGGGTGGCCGCAGACTTGGCCCAGCCAAATTCAGCCCCAAATTTGCCTTGGCATGGGACGTCACACAGTCTTCGCAGATTCGGGAAGAGGAGGAGTCCAAGCAATCTGCTGCAGAGGTGGGGCATTTGCTGGCAGCATCTGTGGTTACACAACACGAGCTGAGTTCGAGCAAGCTCCACGTGCATGCCAAAATGTCCATGCAGGTATACGGTATACGCAATAGGGAAAGCACATCTGCATCTATCCGTCTCCCTGTCTCTCCGCTCGAAACCATCGGTAATGCTCGGAGACGGGCACTGTCAATTTGACAGCATCTCGGGAACATGTTGGAATTTACACAAGTGTCAGCAGGTACTGTAACTGCTAGTTGAACTGGACACTCCACGTTAGGTTGAACCGGGAAGAGAGCTGTAACAAGAAGTCCAGAGAACTGGAGAGACAAGTGGGGACAACAAGCATCTGCATGCTTCATACTACAGTCGTGAGTGTGTCTTTGCAAACGGCCATCAGACCAAGTTGGGCAACAGCAGAGAGCTGGAAGGGAGGGCCGGGAGGGGCATTCCAGGCACAGTTGGCTGCATTGCAGAAGGCTGCCGCACTTCAGGCTGAGCAGGCCGGGGCAAAATGCACAGAAGGCTGCGGAGTTTTCCATGGCGGTGGCTCGGTGGCTCGGAGGTCGCAGCTCACAAGGCCGCAGAGCTCGCGCGCGCGCAGGCAGAAGCCAAGGCAGCGGCGGTCGGCCGGCAGGGCCTTTGGAAGCGTCTGCCTCCGCTGTCTCTCCTCTGCTTCCTTTCGAAGTTTCTGGGAGGCCTATGCCGCAGCGCAAGAAGCCATGAAAGCCAAGGTTCCTGGTCGACTGAACTGGTGTCGACGCATTCCTTGTGCGGGGTTGCTAGCAGCATTTGTGGGCAGTCGGACTCGCTGATCGGGTCGATGCCTTTATCAAATGTGTGCATATGTGCGCCTCGTGAGGTGCGGCATGCTGGACCTGATTCCGAAGACGGTACAGCCCCTAATGGGCCTGTCGCAGACCACTGCTACTGCTACATGGACGAGGGCGATAGGGAAGTTACTAGTGCAACTCTCGGCAGAGAGAGATACAGCAAGCAAAACTGTTTTTCGAAAAGGCGGGAGCTCGAGCTCCAGCTGTCCCAGCGTGTGCTGCCTCAGAAACTGAGGCGTTTTTCTCTGAGATGGGTACAGGGGGCGATGATATGTGGCCTAAGGAATCAAGTCTGGCAGCAAAGAAGAAAAAGAAGAAGCCACAGAAGGTGCAAGCAGAACATGAAACAATTCGACAGTTCTGCGCCTTATGTGTCTCTGCAATGAGACATGGCGTGATCCCGAAGGGTTCCGGAATTGCCGAACATCCTACTGTCCTGCTGTAGTTGCTTTGCCAGGACTCCGATTCCGGCTCTGGCAGCACTATGTCCAGGTCAGACACATAGCAAAGCGGTGAGGACAAAGGCTGAAGACTTCAAGTGGCTTTACTTACATCCCGAAATCTAAGGAAAAGGAAGTCCACGAAAAAGGCAAAGCCGAAGGACATGCATGAATTTGCACGGCCACTGGCTGCATTGTGGAGACTGGCAGTCTCAATAGCCAATAGCCCATTCAGGCTCCGAGAAGTCGGCTTACAGTCTTTCTACATGCCACGTACCACTGCAGATATGGTGGGTCTGCAAACATCAGCGAGTCATCGAAGCTCCACCATTGTCTCAACGCATTCCGCTTCTGCCCATGTCGTGCGCGGACCTGAACTTTCAGAGCAACTACGCCTCAAGAGTTAATGTGTGGAATCTAGCGCGTTTGAACAAAGTTGCAGTCTACTATAGCTTCGAGCCAGTGGTTGAAGTTGGTGTTACTTTGAGGGTTCCTTTGTGCGTGTCTGTCTGTGTGTTCTCTCTCGGCCCGCAGCACTTGGAGTGGATCCGGTGAAGTTCGTCAGGTTCGGAGGAGGGCCGGTCTTGGGCGAAACCGAGGTAGTGTCCTGGAACATGTGCGGCGTGCTCCTAGACATGCCCATGCAGCTGCCGAGTTGACAAGCCAGGGCCAGGCTCTTGAGAGTCGAGACTGAAATAATACTGTAGTATTGGTAAGACGAAGAGTGACAAGAATAACAATAACATAGGTGAGTGAGCATCATAATGACAACCATGCTGAAGCCCTTTCGTGCACAGGGTTCCGGACTTTCAGGTCTGCAATATCTTCACCTATGGGGAAGTCTTGGCATGGGCGAGAAGTATAGCAGAGCAGATCCTGCGTGACACTGGAGTGCCAAAGACTGGTGGGTGGTTGTCAAAATTATGGTCCCTTTTTGGGGTCCCTATTATAATACGGCACTTATTATTTAGGGTGCCCAAAAAGGGCCCTTAATTCTGACAACTACCCAGGTGAAGTGCTTGTGGCTCTGCTCATGGACCGCTCCGCGCTTGCTCTTGCAGCAGTTTTTGGCGTTTGGGAAGCTGGCGGTGCCTACATTCCCGTGCCGAAAGATGCGCCGTTGCAGAGGCGACTTACCCTATGCTCAGATGCTAATCTCGTTCTAACAGATGAGGCAGACCGTGAGTTGGAGGATGGCTTGAGCTTGAGCTCTGGCCCAACTGTCCGCCTGCTTGAAAGATCCTTTGTGCCTGCCGATCTGCGTAGCATCAGGCTGCAGAGCGAGGGCATCCCAGATCCCAGCCGAACTTGCATGGTGATTCACACGTCCGGATCGACTGGACGACCCAAGGGCGTGGTGTGCGATCATCGTTGTCTCTGGCACTCGGTGAGCTCTTTCACCACAGATCTAGGCGAAAACAACTGCCGCAGACTTCTTTGGAAAACGCCCTACCAGTGGAGGACAGCAGAGTACGAAATGTTCCCCGCGCTTTGTCTCGCAGGTTGTGTTTTTATCTCGCCGGATGGGTTTCAGAGACAGTTGACCGGAGTTTCCGATGCCATCCGCGACTATGACATACGTGTTATGGCTGGTGTGCCTTCAGTTTTGACGCACATGATGGAGCATTTGTCGTCATGTAGTATGCTGCAGCACGTCGTAGCCGTTGGGGAGCCACTGCCGCGGAATCTTTGCAGCAAAGCTTTGCAAGCATCTCTTCATCTGACCAACTATTACGGCCTGACAGAGACAGGCATGACGACATGGCATTGCCATGCCGTGCCGCAAAGTTCCACAGCCCCTGTGGGACAGCCGCAGCCTTCGGTTGAAATAACTTTATGTGATGAAGAAGGCAGAAGTGCCCTTGAAGGGGAAGTCATGTTCGGCGGCATCATGTTCCGCTGCTATCTGAATATGCCGGAGCTTACAGCGCAGAAGTTCCGACAGGCCGGGGAGGTTTTGAATTTCTCCGGGGTCTCAAGGCATACGCTTGCCAGGTGGACGGCCGAGCCGCCTTCCAGAGTGGCGATTTTGGGAAATGGAATGGCAAGGAGCTGGAAGTCTGCGGGCGCATTGACAACCAGGCAGCCAGTGTCAAGGATTAGGCAGACTGAGGTGAGCATGATTTCCCTGCTGAAACCTTGGAGAACCCGCTATTGTAAGAACTCGCACTGCGTGAAATGCCTTGCTGTGATTCTCAACCACTGTAGGTCCCAGGTTTGTGGAGGTCTTGGAGCTACAGCAAGTGGTTTGAAAGTTACCCGAATGCACCCAACATGCCTTGGCAAAATGCATCCCGGGGGGGCTTTTCCTGTGAAGGCAGGGCCTGCCCTCGGAGCCCCCGAAGCCGCATCGGAACTGCCAAAAGCTGTATGGGCCCATTCTCGTGCCTGCATTCTCGTTTCGACTCATCTGCGCCTGCGCATTCCGATATTGCAGTGACATGCAGTGACGTGCATCCGCATTTCTGGGTTGTGAGGTGAAGCTCCACGGCGTGCGGATAGAGCTGGCCGAGGTCGAGGCCGCTTTGGCGCTCTTCTGCCGGGAAGCAGCGGTGGTTCAAGCGGCAGAGGACGAACAGACGCTGGTGCCCTGGCGGGCATTGGAGAACCATAAACGGTGTATCCGTTTAGGGCATGTGCTGAGTTTACTGTGCATGAGTGGCTCAGGTTGCTTTTCTGGTCAACTGCAGCGTAGGAGCTCAAGACTTGCCTGGAAAGTTGGCCCATCAGCTGCCCAAGTACATGGTGCCTCTGCACTATCTGGAGATTCACGCCTTGCCGCGCCTGGAAAGCCAGAAAGTCGACCGCAAAAACCTGCGGAAACAGACCAAGGGACTTGTAACGCGAGCACAAGCACAAGATGCACTGGCTGAAGGTGGGGAGGAGTTTGTTGTGAAAAAGAGGATATATTACCTCAGTGTTCAAAGCAGGTTAAAAGCTACAGAAACCCAGGCACGCGGCATGGGGGAAGGAAGATCATAAGCCTGCTGCCGATGCACCGGTAGGTTGGTCAGTGACATTTTGAGCCAGTTGAGCCATGAGCCGATTTGTCTTCAGGTGTCCATGACATGGTGCAGTATTTGGATTCCCTGGGTTTTGCTCGGGCTGTAAGCCTACAGACGGTCCAGCTCTACAATCTGTGGGATTGCTTGGCTGTTCTCGGCATGGCGAATGTCATCCTTTTTCATTGGTTTTGGTGCGTTTTGATTGAGCCTCGCACGTACAAGTTTCCTGCCCCTGGCGAGCCTGCGGAGAACTCGGTAACCATGCCGAAGCTGCCAGTGCCCTGCTGGACTTTGTTTACCTATCGGCTCGCGACCCAAGATTGGGCTTATGGTGTCTTTTGTTTCGCGGCTGCCGCGCACACCTCGAGCGAAAGGTCGGCTTTCACGCAGAGGGATGCCGCGATTTTGACCTTGTACTTCTACGCAGGTGCGGCTTGCCATGTGGAGACATGCAGTCGGATGAGGGGCAGTTAAGGAGTGATATCGTAATTGATAGCTGCAGCCTAGCTGCTGTCATCGTATGATAGCGCATGCTCTGAATCCACAATATTGCCGGCTTTGGGATCTTTACGGGGCATTTCGTCGGCCTTCGGGTGTGGAACCTTTCTGGTTGAGACCATTCGAGGAGGATTCGCGAACCCAGCTAGTGTGCCAGACACTGACGCTACAGGGACAGAACAGGGAATGTCTCCGAACATACGGACGTGACAGCAGACTTTGAATGACGGGAGGCACATAGAGGCACCACAATGCTCGATGCACCAGGCTTTCTGCCGATGTTCCTGTCTCTTTTCTTCTCGGAGCCCTGGAGCAGCATCGTGTTCCACGCGGAGACAATTCAGAGATGGTTTTTGCTCTCGCTGATCATTGGCAAGGCGGCGTTAGTGTTGGACACATGGTGTGGTGGAGGCAGCATGGGGCTAATACGGTAACATGGTTCGGGTCAGTGTTTGGGGATTGGAGTCTCTCGTGACTGTAAACTTAGTGTGCAGTACATCTCTTCTCGGATAGTATTGTCAGGGTGCAGATGCTGAAGTGCTCAAGCTTGGGTATGTGACAGTAGGGATGTGTGTGTGTGTGCAGATATTTCGTGCTTTTGTCTCGCTTCAGCCTCTGGTCTTTGACCACGCTGAGGGTTAATTGCTCGAGATGGGTAGCATCAGATCACATGTCCCTGTCGACGCAACATCAGCCATTGGAAGTGGTAGTTCGACTGTTTGGGTTTGGGAGAGTGATTGAATAGCGGATTGCATTAAACGGTTGATGGCCGATGCGTGCCTTGAAGAGGCGGCCGGCAGCATGAAGTCTGTGGAACGAGTACATACTGTGCCCACTGTACTCTTGCAACCAAGAAACGAAGCTAAGCCACACTACGTCCCTGCACCGGCTTTATGAAGGATGTTGATTCTGCATGAGAGGCATGTTCCAGTTTCCAAGTCCTGGGCCATCCAGGTAGCTTTGCCGCGCTGGGCCTGCTCGCTATTGCCTACATCAGCTTGCCCTTTTGCTTCGAAAATTTATGCGGTTACGGTGGTGAGTATGTCTTGCCCACGGACTGGTGGCCGACGTGCCAAGCGTGTGTATTGACACCAAAGGCTCGGAACTCAGAAGGTTGCGGCTCATCGCAATACTGTACATCCTCTCGTGTCTTGAACTCTTTCGACGGGTCGCGTAAGGACCATTAGGAGCTACGGAGTTCGCAAGGTGACATTAGGCTTAGGCGAGTACGTGGCAGCCATGTCGTTATCGCGGTCAGATTGCTTCATCTCGACAGGTTTTGATATGTGCAGTGCTCTACGCCACGGCAGTGCGTTGCAATTCTACCTGTTCATGGCTGGTTTTGACAGCACGTCCCGGGTGGGGACTTTGCATGTTCGGTGCATCCAGTGTACTCTCCTGGCTCTTCTCCACGCAGTCGGCCATCGAGAACGATGACTTGAGCTTATCTTGGCCAGAGCGTTCGGCGACAAGACTCGCCAGCCTGCTTCTGATCGTAATCCAAACACTGTCTTTGGCATCTCTTTGCAGACCCCTGGCAAGAATGAATTTTTTCAGATGGCCAGCACGATATCTGTTGGGCGGCTATCTCCTGAATGTAAACTTTCTGGACTTGCTGTGCTTGTCGCCGGAGGTTCGTCGGTGACGGCCTGAGATGCAAAGAGAGCTCAACTTCGAGTCGCCTCGCTCACTTCTCTAAGGCAGCTGCTGCTTCCGCTTCAGGATGCCGGACCCGTTTGGTGCGAGCCCTGGATCCTACGAAGCCGTGGTGCCATGCAAACTTGCGAAAGCAGTGAATCCTTGTTCACAAAAGCAGGTCCGGCGTTCTCACCTGGATGGCCATGACCATCCCGGTGGTCTGCAACTCAAACTCTCGCAGCAGACATGCAACAAATCAGGGAATAAATCGAAACCGTTTACGTGAGGCTTATCGGGTGGTGTGTGACAACCTGTGCCTGCACAGATATAACATGCCTGAAGACTGGAGTTGAAGCATGTTAAAGTGACTTGCATGATGTCGGAGGATCGGAAGGACTCGGTGTTTGGGAACTACTTGTAGCGCTTCTTCTATGACAAACTCCCCTTCCACTCCTTGATCTGTGAGCAAATTGCCCTGTCCTCAGGTGTTTTTTATGCTCCTCGCAGCTCCTGCATTCCAATATCTGCTCGCAGCTCAATTTTTGGGAGCTCGTGGGACTGAGCCCATGTGTGCCCCTTCGGGTTGCGATGAGGGCCACTTCAAGTTGATAGCCGTTTGGTTGCTGCATGGTCCCGGCCTCCATCGATCCCCGAGGTGCATTCATCTGCCCCAGCATGCAATCATGTGGGCGGCAGCCGCTGTCAAAACGTCTGGGTCTTACTTGGCAGCTGCTGCATTTGAGGCTGGACATCCGGCATATCCGAAAGTCCTAAAGTCACTGCCCAGCGTGTGTTGCAACAGTGGTGCCGGCTGAATCGGAGTTCCAAAGCACATCCCTCGCCACAGCTTTTCACTTGTTTTGCAACATTATGTCTCCTTCGTATTGGCTGAGCAATTGTCGATGTAAGCTGTCATCCTTAGCGTTTCTGAGGCCGTCCGCCAGAGCTCCGCCTCTTCAGCAGCCGCTCCTGCCAGAGAGCCCCCTCAGTTCGGCCTTCGGCAAGAGCGTGTGAAGAAAAGCAAGTGTGACAGCTGGCAGCGCATGCAGCAGTCCTAGAGGCAAAGAGTGAAGAAGAGCAAAACGGAGTGCTGTGCGAAGGACACGAAGGAAAAGGTGGCTCGAGCGCTAAAGTCAAAGGCCAAAGAATCAAGCCGCAGCCGCAAAGACCTGGACAGCAAGGTTCTGGCAAGCATGGGGCAGAAAGTCATGTGAATTGAGCTTCGAATCTTGCTGACTCGTACAGGCAAGGAAAAAGCCTAAGCGCCGGGCATCGTCAAGTGCAAACCTTAACATCGGCTTGGGATTTCGAAGTGTGGAGACACTGCTGGCAGCAAGTGAATATTTCCCAGGCTCAGGGACCTGCTTGAAACCCAAGAAGTCCAAGAGGTGACAAACATCTTGAGGCCAAAGCTTGAGCTTGCTCAAGTTTCTGTTGCACGCCGAACCTCATGTGACACCGTCCGATTGCGAAGCTCAAGCTGGACAGGATTGGACATTCTTGTTACCACGGCCTTGATGAAGATGGAGGCACGCATAAGTTGTCGCGACACTGTGCTGCAAGGATGAAAGCCGAAGCACGCCACACAGCCAGAAGCCACGCCTGTGAGGCTTCCAATCGTCGATTCGACACATGCTTCGGTGCTGGACGTGCAAGTCAGACGGCTTTGCCCTTAGAAGGCCCGGCTTCAAAAACATGCTGATCAAATGAGGGCTGTTCGGCAAGTGGCGAGAATTTCCTTGTGAGATCTAGAGCATTGCCCAAGCATCGAGTACGTATGCTTTGGGCGGCCCTATGCACTCTGATGCATCAACTCTAAAGTCTGCGAAGAAACCTTCCGGAACTTCAGCCTGCCCCAGGAGCGACTAGTACAACAACAGTTCCTTTTGCACAGAGTTCGGACGGGATTGAAGACTGTGCCTTTGCTTGGGGTGCTGTCTTGGAATGCCGTTGCTTGGGGGATGGGGCAACGCAGCAACACGCACTTCTTGAGGTGGAGATTCAGAGATTGCTCTGGACCGCGATTTTCTGGAGAGCTTGCCTCGAGGGATGCTTCTAGATTCTAGAATGGCCCAAAACACGCACACACACACACACAGTATGTTGGCATGAGCGCGAGTCACCGAGTGAGTCGGGAGCGCCAACTTGTTGGATTCCACAAGGATTTTCCACTTCCCCTGGAGACGGGGGCTGAGCGACCTTTGGGAAAGCGATTTTTTCGAAAACGTCCGTAAAAATGCTTCTGTCTGCGAAGTTGACTTCCTGAAGACGACTAACACTGAGGTTTCAGCGAGGAGCACCAGACCAAAGTGCACATTCGTGGAGCTTTGACCACGCGGGGGCCTCCGTTCGTGATGCTCGTCGTGCCGCATTGGGTGAGGCCTATGGAAGGCTGCCCGAAGACGCCGATCTCACACGCCGAAAAAGTGGAGTCAAAATATGCCTGGGCAAGCGGAGTGATCACGAATGGGCGGTGATTCAGAAACTTCGTCCACCGTTTGTGCTTTAAGCACGGCTCCAGGGTCAGCCATGATAGAGCTCTTGGAAGTTAACGAACTCGGACGACCTCCATCTTCCGGCACGGGTGTTTACTCAGAGCCTATAGGGCCTATACTGCAGCGTACCAAACAGGTGTTGTTGAATCACTGCTTTTGGGGAGTCTCCGACTCCGTGAGCTTCTTCAGCGCATGGAGGGATGCTGGCAGATGATCCTCTTGTCAACGCGCACTTCGGGCATTTCATGCCGTCGAAGGCCCCTCGGGCATTTTCCGCAGTGACTGTTACTTCTGGCAACCGTGTCAGGAAGATCTGGGAAGGTGTAAGATGACAGACAGACAGCTGCGCAGTGCGGTCAAGACAAGATGCGCAAGATGGCACAATGCTTCAAGATGGGCCGTAAGACCACTGCCAACACAGTGTGCGAGATCGGCATTCCGGTAAGTCGAGGAAAGGAGAACTCAAATCCAGCAGTGCAGCAAGAACATGCCTCGCTCTTGGCAACGCTTAGTGGCGGGCCAGCCCTTTCTCATTCACCGGCGCTAGGAACATGTAGCGATGCACTGAGGCCTGCCCTACCGTCAGCACCCTCATGCGATCATATGAAGCCCTGGCAAGGAAGAGATTGATTTGACGGCGCAGCTTCTGAGCGACGATCCTGAGCTCGCTCGTGCCAAGGCATCTAGACATTTGCATGCTTGTGTACAGTTGGTAAGATATACAGTATGTAAAAGCAAATAGAGTGAAGAGTAGCCTCGTTACCTCAGATTTCGAACCATGGCTTTGGATGCTAGGGTTCCGGGGCTCCTGACAGGACTTCATCGTGATCCACGGAGACGAGCTTGCAACGCTGCGGTGCCTTTGCTCCTCGAAAGGGGATGGTCGTGATGTCAGAGTCGCAAGTTGGTGAATATCCCACAAGGAAGAACGGAAGAACAGCTAAGGCGTTTCTGCTGGCAGGCAAAGCAGCTTGGCGTGTCGGGGAGACGCTGCGCAGAAGAGGCTTGCAACTGCGTGTTTGCAAACACAGGCGGACCATTGGTATGTTGGACATGACCTTTGCGTTGACGGCTGCAAGACACGAGTGTCCTCGGATTCACATACAACGAGTGCATTCAGCCGACACCCTGCTACTGTACACTTGCCAACTTAATTACGGTTGATTGACTGAGAGGTCGCATAACAGTATCGGATGTGTCGGAGAGCTTGTGTTTGTTTTTGCGAGGCCTTGAAGCTTCTGCGGCAGTGCACAGAGAAACGTCTTAAGCTGCTTGGTGCTGCATGTCGAACAGCTTTGGCTGAGTAGCCGGAAATCATGGCCACCATATTGACCGAGATCCTTGACGTCGTGAGGTTGGGCTTGGACTCAATCTTGGACAGGCCAAGTTTTCCGGACGAGCTGTGGTCGTCCTTCATAGAGACTGTTCCCCAGACGTACCATGGGTTGGGCCTGAGGGGGCAGTGACTTGGCAGCATTTCCCTGTCATGAGTGCAAACCAGCACTGGCCATTGATTAGGAAATGGCCGAATGATGCGTGCAAGCAAGGCCGATCGTTCTGATTCGCGCTGGTGGCACAGATCCTTCTGCAATGGGTGATCTGCTAAACGCCGGTGCTGCACACTCCGTAGATGATGCAGCTCGGCACAAACCGCGGCATGTGCGAATCATCCACCCCTCGCAGAACTACGGATGTGAGTCAAACGGTGACATCATAGCAGTCATTGCATGTCGCAGACGCGGGGCCAGCTGTCTTAGAGCACCCTTGTGAGTCGAGATATGCATAGCCCAGCCCCGTTCCAGGTGAACGCTGCGGTTCTTTGCTTCCTCCGATGTGAGGAGTGCCTTTTCCGTCACACCGTACCACGAGCAAGTGCAGAAGTGGGCCACCTCGTGGACCGGATCATTCTGAGCCTTATCAGGGCCACATGACACGGGTAAGCTCAGGAACAGAAATACACAGCTAAACCACGAGAGAGCGAAACAGAGAGTGCGAGAGGGGGGGCAACCATATTTGCAGTGCACTGGCCACGCTGGAAAGTGGCAAATGCACACATGGCACGAGTGGCAAGACCCGAGGATAGTTGACCTTTGGGGAGTTGGACGTGGTCATTTTCGATTTGCCACCGAATTTCTGTCAGTGGCCGTGAAGCAGACTGTGATTCTATATCCTGAAACCTTGGACCATGTTCTGGTGGTGAATGCAGTTGCTTGTCTGTAATTTCCGTGCTCGAAACATATTAAACTCCGCCCCACTTGTTTGGTCTCTCGTGAGAGTGCGGTTCTTGCTGATTTTTGTCACTGGGCTGCCTAATTTTTTTTGCTTTTTGCCACGCCCGGATCTGCAGCGTGATGCTGTTCTGATGAGCATAAGGCAGCTTAGCGTAAGAATGGAACTCCAAGGCCTGGTCATTTGCTGCACTTCTTTGGCCAATTCTCAAAAGGCTGCTGCATCCAGTTTCCCAGCGCAAAGTTGTGATTGCGGATGCCAGCCGCACCCGTGGCTTGTCTCTCTTATGGCCAGAGACCCCGAGCTGCTGAGGCTTTTTAACTTTGAGTGCCAGAACTCCACATGATTGCAATACCCTGTGGCACATGTTGTTCTTTTTTCCCGAGACCTGACGAGCAATGGTTCAGGCGAGAAGCTTCTGGAGCACATGGGTGTGGAATGTTTGCCGTCTCACCTTGGCGGTGAGAACGAAGGGATTCACATGGGCTGCATGCTCCACCCACGCTTACCAGAGGTTGTCGACTCTGCGACTTGTAGGCAAGCCAACGACGTTTGACCAGGGCGCAGAGCTCAGAGAAACAGACACAGCGTCACAAGCCAAGCAAGTCCTGCAAAATTTTAAAGTTTTGCAGCAAGGCTTCTCGTGTGGCAATTCTATTCGTTCGGCTGGATGTCGCTACTTCAACGGGGAGCTGGGCAAGAGAACCCCACCCCCTCAATTACAAGAATAAATATCGGCCGCAGTTTAAGATAACACCTCAGCCCAACCCCAACCTGAACTTAACCCTGTTCTCCGGGGCCTCAGGCCATTTTCGATTTTTAGGTAATTGATTATGTAACATTAAATAATATCTAGAAACGACTGAAAAATCTTTATATTTAATTTTTATATAAAATATAGACTTTTATCAGAAATTAAATATTGAATTCTTTCAGATTTTTTATTAAATTCTATTCTTCATGATTTAATGATATGGTCTCAATATTACTTATATGAAAAACAAAAACTTCATGAAATAATATTATTTATGAATTGATATTGACTTCTAAAAAATATGGTTTTCTGTACGGGGGGAGAATCTTAAAGTTTATACTCTGAAAATCTTTTACTTTTTGTCTTCTACGGCTCTTACTTAACTCCCTTGCCACTGCCCTCTGGAACTCTGTTTCTTTGTTATCTTGACGTCTTACCCGCTTTGTTATTCAGCTATCGTCGCTATCTGAGTAGATCTCCGCTATCTATACGAGAATAGATAGATATTCACCTATGCCGTGCTGAAAGATAGAATCTTATTAGAATAGGGGTCTCTATATATATTTATCTTGTTATCTTCCGTCTCGAACTACAAGCGATTTACACGAATGTCTCTTGATATTTTCTATGCTAAAAAATGCTTGCCGGAATAGAATTCTGATATCGGTATGAGATTAGTATGAACGATTTTTTTTTTCACGATATCTCTAATAAAATAGAGATATCTAATTTGAGTCGCTGGAATACTCGCCATCTTAGTGATTTGTATAGATCTCTGATATGGATAGAGCCTCGTATCTATACGGGGAGGATAGGTTCGAATAGATAATAATTATTTTGATGGCGTGAATATCAGCATGCACGATTTGTACGTCGAACGATATCTCTAATACGGCGGATTTGAGTCGTTGGACGGAGTCTGCTTCCGGGCCTCACGGTGCCGGCTATAGCCTGCACAGTAGCAGAGCCCTCACATCATCGTCGACGGAGATCGTTTTGGCCGCCGAGAGGCGTGGCAGCCTTCGTGAGTCAGCTCCCTGCGAAATTTTATTTCATGCTTATTGTATTATTACTACATTTATTATTATTATTCCCATATTCTTACTACTACGGTTAGGGGTCGCTAGATGATTTCGGGAACCCTGGCAACCCAGCTGTAGGCTATATGATGGAAAATCAAGCATTAGATCCAAAGGCCTACCACGCCTGCACTTGTTGCACCCACCCGCTGCTTTGGCCATATTTCTTCAAGCTTGGGTGATGATCTGCCTTGAGAGCCTCATCAGAGATAGTCATTGCTGGCCGGATGTTCAGAGAGCTTAATTGCAGGTATCTGAGTGCCCCTATTTGCAGCTACCCAATTTTCGCAACGCGCCTGAGGGACTATGGGGATAAATCGGGTGGGACCAGGTGATGTTGTTGCTCTTCTTCTTCTGGTTGTTGTTGTCGATGTTGCTAGTGTTGTTGTTGTTGGTGGTGGTGAGAGAGAGAAGAGAGGAGTGAGGAGAGAGTGGAGATGTGAGAGGAGAGAGGAGAGAGGAGAGAGGAGAGAGGAGAGAGGAGAGAGGAGAGAGGAGAGAGGAGAGACGAGAGACGAGAGATGAGAGATGAGAGAAGAGAGAAGAGAGAAGAGAAAAAAGAAAGGAGACGAGAGAGGATAGAAGAGTGAGGAGAGAGGAGAAGAGGAGAAGAGGAGAGGAGAGGAGAGAGGAGAGAGAAGAGAATGGAGAGGAGAGAGGACAGAGAAGAATAGAGAGAGAGAAGAGCAAAAAGTCAAGAAAGAAGAGAGGAGAAGAATAGAGAGAAGAGAGAGGAGAGAAAAGGAAGAGAGGAGAGAAGAGAAAGAAGAAAAAGAGAGAGATATCTTTATTATGAAATCTAGCATAAAAAGAAATTTATATTTTAGTTTTTGATCGGAGCGGGACTCTTTGAATCTATCATAAGAATAATTCAGAATAGTAATAATATTAAATTTACCAAGAGTAGTAATAATAATGATATTAATAGTAAAAGATCAATGGTATCAATAATTATATTAAATAATATTTTCAACCAATAATAAGAAAATCCTTCTTATAATAGTGGCTGCACCACAAACTACAACTACCCATAATAGCAGTGGTCGCAGCAGCTTCGTCACCACAATGATTCGATGCCGTAGGCACTACATATATAGGAATTTGCATAAAGATAGATAAAAATGATATATCGGTCTTCTTCCAGATTTATTTTAATTTCTTGAGCAATAGCAGCAATACATATAAAAAATACATATAAAAATAGCGATCGCATCATCATCAAGAATATCATCTATAATATCAATAATAATAACAGAAATAATAATAGCAAAATAATAATATCAATAGCATCAGCAGCAAGTAACAACAGCAGCCACCAGTAATATCAATCCCTAATCCCTACTAGAACAATAGCTGCACTACTACCCCCAACAACCGCGGTCGCAACAGCACCGTCGCCACAACGAGCCGATGCAACAGAAACCGATGCAAATATCACATCGATCTTCGCATATTTATATCAATATATTATCAGCAATAATAATAATATCAGCAGCAATATCATTAATATAAAGAATAACAGCCTCGTTTCGAAAGGCACTTCGAGTGGGAAAAATGCTGTTAGAAGATAAAATCAATGTGAAAAGCCATATCGACTTTGCGCATTTATGATATATCCCCAATAATAGCAACAATAACGACCACTAAGAAGAAAGAAATGGCAATTGCAACAACTATAATAATACCATATAAAAGACAATTTGAATATAGGATGAGCTATAGAAACCAATATAAATGGACATATCGATCTTCGTATCATCGTAGAAATCATAAGAACAAAAATAATAACAATATCAAAAATAACAACAATAACAAGACCAAGAATAGTAAAAGCAACAACAATAGCAATAATAGGAATATCAACAGCAACAACAGTAACATCAACAACAGCAGCTGCACCACTACCCACAACAATCGCGAATGCAGCAGCACCGTCACGATGTTGCAGACACTACGAGTATCGGAAACGCCAAAAAAATCGATGCAAGCGGCATACCGGTCTTCTGGTATTTACACCAATATCGGAGCCACTCTAAGATTTCATTCACACGCAGTGGGAGGAAGTTCCGTCGGAGTGAAACGTAAAAAATCGCTTGGCGAGTGATTGACCTAAGATGTCCTATCCTTGTTCTGAGATTGCTTGTGCTGTGCCGTCAAGGACGTCTGGATTCTCCCCAGGTGCCTCCCGCTGCTGGCCGTGCCTTAGCACTGCACCTACATGCGTCCCGCCGCGTAGGGCTGCAAACTACGGGATTATCCTGATAATTTGTATCCTGGAAGTTCCGCGGGGAGATCCCTTCAGATTCAAGCCGCTTCCGTGATCGAATTCACCTGACAGGAGGATCTCTGTCGCTGGTTGCGAAATTCAGAGACTGGACGTCATTCCGAGAATCCAAACCACTGGTGGTCTGGTGCAACAGAAGGTCTTTTGGCGTCCTCGTCCACAAACCTTCAAGACTTCCAAAGGCTCTTGCTCGTGCACCTCGAGCTCGGGGACATGTACCACCTCATCACATCAAGCGGTCGCTTAAGGTGTTTCGGAGGGGTTGATCTGCTCCCTGAGGGCTTGGCCTTCTACTCTAGAGCGTACCGCTCTCAAGGGAGTTTTTGCGTCTCGCTCCTAATGTCAGCAGAGTTTGCATATGGTTAGCCACGACTGGCTGGGTCTGAACGCACCACAATTCTATATTGAATTCCAATTTGTTGGGAAGGGAAATCCTTGAAAGTGATAATCCCGATCCTGCTGGAATTTTCCCTGGAGAGGAAACTATGATTACTGGCGGAGAGACTCCTGCCCTGACTCCCTGGGAGGGGAGCATCTCCACCGTCCCTGGAAGCTCTGACCCAAGAGCCGAACTCACGCCTTGACCACCTGCTGTCGTCGACACGGAAGCTGCATGCGGTACACCCCCAAGTGCGGCCCCCACGGACCAGGGGCGAGTTCCTGGGGGAGCAGCTCCTCCCGTTCCTTGCTCAGGAGCTGGCGTGGGTACTGGAGGTCCATTTGTGACATAAGTTGTAAACGCTGGAGCCGTCGGTGTTGAGGCCTTGGCCTCTTCTCCAAATATCGGCCGTATTATAGAGATATCAACCTCGCCATCAAACTGTTGGGGCTGATGTTGGTTCTGGGCGTCGTCCCCGGGAAGACGGCGGGGGAAGTCGGATCGAGAAACTTGGTGCCTCTCTAGCTTGAGACAAGCAGCTAATTTGCTTGACAATACGTATCTGAATCTGCGCTGAATTTGCATGAACTATATCCCTAGGGCAGCCAAGACCTTATCTCGAGGAGTCCGGCGCCGACGCGACCTTACTGATGGATTCATCATAGTGAAAGTTGGAGAGGAGACTGCTAAGCTCTCCGATTATGCCTTTTTGGCTGACGATGAACTCTTGCCTGCTTATTCGTCACCCTCTCTGTGAAGGGTCCGATCGAACCACCAGCTCTATATTAAATAGCAACTTGTGAGGAAGAGAAATTTGCAAAAGAGGAAGTCCTGTGGCTGCAACGCGTTCGTCATTCTCGTTGCTTGTATGAGGCGGAGTGACTCCTACCCTGCCCTTATTCGAGATTTCAATCTCCCCCGCTCCTAGGTGTGCCACCGTTGTGCTGAATCCTTCTTTCGGTGGGGGCGCAGACGACAGGGGAGCAACTCCACCTGAGATCGCCAGTCCCGTAGCAACTGTGGAGCCCGAGCCTGACCCCGTTGACGAGAACGGAGCATTGATAGGAGTAGGAGGTGGCGGACCCGCGCGCTTGGGAATAGGCCTGGACGAAGGCGGTGCCTCAGTCTCCGATTCCTCAATAGCATCGCTTGAGGGCGGGAAGCGTCCTGCTCTTGCACGCCGACCAATTGGGGGTGGCGTGCGGGAGGAAGTCCTGTCCCCGCGACGAGGTGGAGTCTCCGGTATTGCTATTGGGAGGCTGCACGGAGAGCTTGAGACAAGAGCTCCAGCACAAGAGTGGCAGACTAAGAATTTCTCCTTTGGAACTGACTGCTGATGCTCCAATTTCTGAGCTCCCTGTAGTTGTCCATCTGACCTGAAGTTGGTAATGTATCTCAAGCGAGAAGAATAGATGCCTTATCTCTGAAATTTATCTTTCGTCTTACCTCCTCAATCTGTGTGTTTCGGCGGAATTACTGCTTAGCAGCAGTAATTCCGCTCGACTAAAGAGGCCGACCTTTTCTATCATATTTCTGAAAGGACTTGAGGCTTTGATAGAATATGATAATATCCGGAGGGACGGTTTCTGGAGTAAGAATAATCTGGATCCTACTCTGGAAGAAGCGAACTCCGAGATCAGACCCATGTGCCGGGTCGACCTCGATGAGCATGGTCGAGCCCTGGCGAATGCCTGAGGCTCCCGACTTGTCTCGCTCTGCGGCTGATATGAAGTGGACGTGTTGGCGTCCTTCGTGGCCACGCCTTTTCTTCCCTTGGACAGCTGACTCGCCGGTATAAGGCCTCGGTCCTTAATGGCCTCGAAGAGAGATCATTATATGCTATGCAATATCCTCTCGGAGAATATCTCCACCGTGAGTTCCTGCAGCAGATCGTCGATTCCAACTTCACTTCTTGAATGACCCTGGAGCGCCCTGACGTACTTGACCCCTTCCCTCTCGCCAAGCTCATAACGGGATTTCTCATTGTGGCGAACAACTTCGAGGATATCTCCGGTTGTAGCTCGTTGCGCTTTTATGCGCGGCCAATCGAGCAAATCCAGTGGAGTGGCCCAACCCGTAATGATCCAGGGTTTGTGTCTATATCTTGGATATGCCGCCAACGCTATAGATAGCTCGATGGAGAATCGGCTACCCAGATCTAATGCTGAATCCTGGTAGGCACACAAGCTCCCCTTATCTCTAATACAAGGAATACTTCGACCTGCTGGACTTTCAATAGTTATTCCAATAGGATCCGCGCAGCTTGGCAGAGCTAGCTAGCAACCTTTGGGGAGGAACTTAGGGGGAATGACTCCTCCCTATGCCAGTGTCTCCGCCATGGAGTGCTTCTGCTGATGGTAAGGTAGAGGACGGGAGTGGCTATATAGAGGATAACGAAGGCTCCGTGCGCCAACTAAGACCAAGAGTTTGAAAAGCCCACTTTAGAGTAGTCAACGAGATTTCAGGAAATCTACTCCATTCTCTTGAATAATCCCCCAAACCTACTTCATCTTTTATAACTATTTTGAGAAGAAGAGCCCGAATAACATATATTAAAGAAAGAGAGAGAAGGGCAGAGAGTTTGACCTCAAATAACCAAATTTCCGCATAATTTATACGCAATCCGAGATTTATTACTATCGAAAGAATACAGACTCATTAAATTAGTTTTCATAATTTCTAAATTTATTTAATCTGACTAAAATCAATAATATAGACTCTTAAAATTATTTAATAAAATCAATAAATATGAATATATATATATTCTATTTATAATTCAATAGATAAATAAATATGAATTCCAAAGATCTTCGATTATATCCTATAGAAAGTATATTCTAAAAAATAGAAAATCAAAAATTTTCTTATTTGAATTGTTAGTAGAAATATTGTTAGTAGAAATATTAATCTTGTGCTATAAATATATATATTATAAATTATATCATTATTTAGTATTTCAATTATTTATAATCGAAGATTTCAATATATATTATCTCAATTATTCTCGCTTCCGCACCGATATATATAATGAGATATATCTAAAATTGTTCCTAATCTTATATGCCTGCGAATTATCCAAACCAATCTATCAAAATCTAGTTTTTAGAAGCGTATCTGTAGTTTTGGGTATTCTCACCATATCTTCTCCAGTCTTTATATTTGAAGACTCTCTTCAATCAAAATAGATCAAAATAGCCGGACCAATTCATGTTATATTTATATTTATGTTTCAGTAAGGCACCCCATTTTCGAAAGCAAAAGTATACGCCATCGCAGCGCAAGCTATCTGGAAGCCAGCGTGCGGAGTCTCCTAGAGTCTCCCTCCATCTCAGAGACAAGACGGCAGCTCCAAGGCTGCACCGCGCTGGACGGCATTCGAGCGGAGCATCTTCACCTCGATGGGGACCGTCTCGGTCGTAGTGGTAGTAGTGGTGGTGACAGTAGTGGTCGTCTCCCCTGGCCAGCGCATCTCTTCCGCCGTAGCAGAATTTGTTTCCATCAACTTGTAAGTCCCGTCAGGCCTAGCCAGCAAGACTCTGGTGGGAAGCCACGTCTGGTACTTTTTGCTCCACCATTCAACCCTGTCGCCTTTCTCGTACGGGGTGCTATATGCCTCGTGAGCTTCGCCGACATCGCGAAGCACCCTCAACTCCGTTAAGGCATCGGCATGGAGCTGTCGGGGCCGGAGACGTTCCACAGCAGCATCCTCTCTGATATTCAAGTCATAGTGGCTGCTGTCTTTGACTGCAGTGATCGTTGCAGGGAGCCACTGAAGGTAAGAAGAACTGAAGTACTCAACGGCGTCTCCGATCTTGAAATTCGGCCCTCCCATGGGAGGAGCAGAGGCTTCTTCGATCAAGAACTCCAGTTCCTTGCGAATGGTTGCCAGGGCCGGGCGCTTTGTGTAGTCGTTGGCCAACATCTGCATGATGAGAAAGTCTACCTTTTTCGTTCCTGCGATTGTGGGGTCCTGCGTAACATCATAGCGGTAAACCATGCTCTGCGGGTTGGAGAAGAAAGGAGGATTTCTGTTATAGACCAGCTGGTACAGGATGACACCCAAAGCCCAAACATCTCGAGGGGGAAGGTGCAATGCTTCAACTCGCTGCATGAAGGTTTCTGGTGGCATGTAAACTGGTGTGCCTCCAAGGTGGCAGCCATTTGGCTTCGCCGCGCATGCAAGCCCCAGGTCGATAACTGCCGCAAAGCACATGTGACTCTGGCAATTCACCATGACATTGGCCGGCTTCAGGTCAGTGTGGATCCTCCCTGTCTTTTTCAGCAGAGCCTCGGTGCCGGCGACGATGTCATGGAAAAGGACCAGGATATAGGCATCCGTGTAGGCGGGGTCGACTTTTGTGAAGTCTCTTCTGCCTTCCTCGCTTCCCGAATTCATACACTGTGGGTTCTTCTGGCACCGCCTGATGAAGTCATGAAAGTCCCCATGGTTCATGTACGGCATCATGATCCAGAAACCGTTGCGATCCTCGATGTGCGAAACCGACCCGACCGCTGAAATGCAGAAGTCTGAGTAACCCTTCATCTCGTCGAGGACGCCGATCTCCGTTCTGACGAGCTTGCTCTTCTCCTCGATGTACTTCACGGACACATAAACATCCCTTCCCGCCTCACAAAGAACTTTGCACTTAAACACCTTTCCAAAGGTGCCGGCACCCAGCCATTTCACGATTTGCAACTTCGAGCGCCATTCATGCGGAAGCTGCACGTTTTTGTGATTGTGAGGAGCTTCTGTGAAACTGGACGGCTCCACGAGAGGCAAGTCTTCGCCTTCCATGAGCAAGCGGATGCCGCTTTCGTTGAATGCGCGGTACCTGTCGAATCGTTTTACGATTCAGGTCCGGTTGAGATGCTGCAAAGCGAGTTAGAAACGAGAACAAGGAGGCATAGCCACACCTGGAAAGCTTTGCACATGCTCGGTATTCCCCTCCCGGGCCTGTGGAGCTCCTGCACCGCATTCAAGTTGTCCCGGGCCTCGCCTGCCCGGGCTTCGCCGAGGCGAGCTGCATCCGTCCCGAACCACAAAGGTACCGTCAAGAAGCCGCGCCAGGCCAAGGGGAGACCCCGCATGATTGAAACTGGAACTTGAGGAAGCTACCAGGATGGATCAGACAACGAGGAACGCGTAGACGCTCCTGTTTGAGCCAAATGAACTCAAGCTCAAGTTGCTCCGTGCTAGTTCAGGAGCAACCTCTTCCAATCAAGCTCTCTGCCGGCCCTCATCCGATTTAAGACCTACGACCTCCCTTGCGACTCGGCCCATCGACTGCTGGACCATCGTTTTGCTGGAACGCAAGTCAACTTCGACTCATGGTCTGTATTACAGAAGCCATGGTCCAAGCATTGCATATAGTCAGGTGAAACGCATCGTTGCCCTAATTCACAGAGCAAAAAGCATGTGAAATCATTCGAACTCTGCTTTGGATGGACATGCTAAATATGTGCCCCTTTCAGCAGCAAAGCATTTCCACAAAAATGGTTTGGATTCATGTGCATGCTAATTGGAGGATTTCCGCGATCCTCGTCGTGCTTGAAGTTCACTGCAGCTGTCATGAGCTGCCAACTCCAATCCGCAACTTTCAGGAAGCACCCCACTGTCAATAAACATACTCCCCCCTCCTCTGAAAGTTGTGAATGGATGCTCGGGACTGGACCTATGCCGGCGGGTTTGTCATTAGCCACACCGGTTGGGTCAGCTCCACCACCACAGTCGTGATGATGAACACGAAATATAGGACCGCCATGCAGCCACCCAGTGCTTTCTGCAGCTTCCAGCCACAAATTTTGATGCTGATGACAGTGCCGAAGACCATCCCAAGGAGGACACACGTGTAAAACATCAGATAAGGAGACTGGATACTGACACCCTTAAAGTCAGGATTGTCTGCTTCCAGCGCACACTTCAGGAGCCAAGGAACTGGCAATCCGACCTTGGCAACAAGACGCTTGCTTTCCAGAGGCTACACGGTGCCCACGTCTCCTGGCCTCAACACTCCCTCCCTCCCATCCACGACCTTCGATCTGAAATATTCAAAGCAGTTAATAGTAAAGGAAGATTCCGAACGATCCGCGGAAGACCGACTGGTGAGTACTTCCTGAGAATTCAAGCTCCAGCAAAATGCAAAAAGAGCGGCTAGGATGTCGAAAATGTTTGAACCAACGGATGAGCTCACTGCCATGTCCGCCTGTCCTGCGCACCCACCACAGCAGCCTACACCTCGAGCTTCCCGCAAAGACCGACCACTGGGCGCTTGTGTCCTTTTCGGGCAACGGCCATGGAGCTGACGGCATCGGGGATAGAAGTCGCAGCGGCCAGGAATGTGACGCTGGAGACGATAGTGGGTATCTGCGCAGAAACTTCTGCAATGCGAACATGTCCGAGGCATCAAGTCATATCAAATCACAAACTGCCAAAGTTTGCAAGCACTGCGATCGTAGGTCTACGCTCTCAGGCTGAAGCCCCAAGAACAGTCGTCACCTCGGCACGTCTTGCTTACCCGCTTGAACTCCGAGCGACTGTCTGAGAGTCTCGCTTTGTTGCCAAGATGCGGTGTCTGTCAACCAAACCAGGAAGAAGGCAAAAGTTCCAATCCAGATCAAGGAGATGACGAATGTAAGCATGAACATTTTTGAGCCCTTGGAAGGCCAAGGCCTGAGACCAACATCGAAGCATGCCAAGTGTGCCAAAACTCTCTTCGCGAGGCTCCGGCAAAGTGTAGTACAACAGCACATAAACTGGCAGGGCAAGGCCCCACAATATTCTGTTGAAGGTTCCTGAAGTCGGGAGTCACGCAGTGCAGAACAGCATGAAGCGCAGCTTCCCCATGCTCTCGGAACGTCTTAGCCTCTCGCCTTCTGGCACAATCATGAAATCTTCAGGCTCGTCATCGTCGTCTTCTTCATCGTCCTCACCATCAGCCGTGGCAGTGCCTGCCTTCTCCACATCCTTCGGCTCCTTTGCAAGAATACAACGAGGGTACCACGGACGTTGCACAAATTACCTTAGCTCTTGAACTTCTTTGACAATCGGAGTCACCTCATCGTCTGGCTTCGCCTTCCAAGAGACTACAACTCGCAACGCCGGGGCTTCGCAACATGGACAGTGTCAGAGCACGGACATGTCTTTGAAGCAGGGGAAGGACTCAACATGAGTCTAGCGGTTCTGTTCGGAAGGGTTCCGGAAGCCTCCTGAGCATTGGTCTCTTGCTTTTGACAAGTGTTCCACACACACGGTCTTCAAGTGTCGCCAAACTACCAGGGCCTTCTCAACGACTCGGTCTTCCTTCATGTAATTGTCCTTTGCCGGTTCCGGCCGTTCAGCTTCCTCAGAGAGTCCACAGTCTCTAGTGGGGCTGTAGTCAACAGAGATGCCCTGACTTGCATAGCCACATAACACACAAGCTTAGCTAACCTGGTGCCGGCAGGTCTCTGAATCTGCACCAGGCTTTGGCGGTGGGGCACCCGTGCTTGGCACGACCACTTCTTCTGGCTCCACTTTGCTCTTGGATTTCATTTGCTCCACATATTCGCGAAGCTCTTTCGGGAAAGGAGTGCCTGTCTTCTCGTACCTTGCAGAGCCGACATTTTGGCTCACTGCGGAGTTCGTGATGCAACGCTTGATCCTCCAGACAAGGTGCGCCCAAATGTTCAAAGGCCTGTTGATGAACATGAAGCAAACGTAACCTGCAGTCGCAGTGTCTTGACAAATTGGATGGTCTCTGCCCTCTTTCAGCCGTCCGTGAGGAGAGGGCCAATGTAAAGGGCGAAGAGGATACCCGCCTCAGGCTTAGCGCCACATGCTCCCAGTTTGAAGCAGACAGACTGTAGACATGCCGACGGACATGATTGTTTCCCTATCAGCCCGAACTTGCTCGCCGCTTCTTATGTTCTCTAAATCATAAATCTCATGCTTCAAATCTCTTTTACAATTGCCTTCTGTGCGTGTATATATATATATACACATTTATTTATTCATTTATACTTATATTTATATTTATTTTCACCCGAAATCTGTGTTTCCCATTGAAACAACCTACACACCACAACCTCCCCTACTTCATAATGACCTATTTTACCTCGCCGCCTCCTTGCCTTTTTGAATACTCCCACGCACCTGTTATTTGCATACGCTGAGTTGTAGTGATGTCATCACATCATCGGTCATCTCACATTATTTCAATAAACTCTCCAAGTGGCAATTTGTTAACCCAAAACTCGGTGTGTGTATGTATATACATATATATATATATATATATATATATCGTCTCTCCTTTAGGATATTTTCAAAATATGTTATGCTTACACCTTGCGTTTAAACATAAGCCTTTGCTTCTCAAGTGCTCACAACCCCCGGCCTCCCACGCTGCAATGGTCTGGTTGTATGTAAAAGCTGCCAGTACGCCCAAGGACATGATGTAGTATGAACAATCCTGCGTGGCAGAACTCACCAGAGTGCAGCAGCTGAAGATCGCGTGAGCCACCGCAAACGGGTGTCCCGAAAGAGAGGCCACCAAGTCAGCTCGATGTTTCCTTTGGCAACGTAGCCACACCTTGGAAAGCCGATCCCTGCCTACCCAATGTGTCTCATCCAGCAACGTGGGCAGATTTCCCACACCTTCTGCGAGTTCCAGATGCCAATTTCGCGCATAATTCTTTGCTGCGACAGTCGCACTTCAATGGCCCCAATGCTTCTAAAGAGCAGGCCAATGACAAAGAGAACGTTGAAAACAGCAGATCCAACAATCGTACCAAAGCCAACATCATTCTGGGCCTGAGCTCATCCCTGCAGGGTCTGGGCTGAAATCAGGATTGCTTTGACCGCTCTGTGCCATGCGATGCAGTCTCACAATGTTCCGAAGCCGGAACACGATGGTCGCGCCAACCATGGATGTGAAGAATTCAGGGGCAGATCCACCAGCTGCCATCCAGGTTGCCTCCGGCGTGCTGGTGGCTGTCTGATCTGATTACAGGTCCGAGCCCTGTACCGAATTTGTCGGTTTGGGCTCCAAGAAAACCTTTCCTCGAAGACTCTAAGAGAGAGCGAATTCGTGCGCACACGGCTGTTAACGGCGGGGGCGAGAGCGGAAGCAAAAACTAAACAAACGCAAACCGAAGAAGTCATAAAGGATGTCCGGGCACCGACAAAGAATGATACCCTTTGCTACAACTCGAATATAACAGTGACACTCACACTCGGACAATACCGGGCGAGGTCTGCAGACATCTGCAGACAACACTAGCCAACAGGTAAACAGGAGCACGCGCATATAAACATATATATATATACAGGTTTTGTGTGTGTATATGTATGCGTATGCGTATGTGTACCTATGTACACATGTATATGCATATTTACACATATACATGTGTATCTATGTATATATTATACATATATATATATATATGCTACCCCCCCCTCCAGGACCTACCTCGAAGCCTCTTCTTGTACCGTCTAGACGACGTTACGACTCCACTCCGAACAAAAATCTTGTATTGCGTAGTCTTCCTTGTCTACGACGACACAACACCGTTCGAACCAAGACGATACCACGAAGTATTGTCTAATGTCCTCTGTATGCTATGCCATTAAGCGGCGGGCTCCTCCCAATGTTTCGTTTTGGAACCGTGATCCATAAGGTATTCTGTAAGTTAGGGTACTCCACAAGGTATTATACAAAAGGTATTCTGTAGCCTATATTTTGGAAGGTATTCTATAGTGTATTTTANTGTTTCGTTTTGGAACCGTGATCCATAAGGTATTCTGTAAGTTAGGGTACTCCACAAGGTATTATACAAAAGGTATTCTGTAGCCTATATTTTGGAAGGTATTCTATAGTGTATTTTATCTGAAATTCTTTAAGGTGCATAGAGAGTATTTTATAAGGTAGTTGTAAGGATATTTTTCTTCGTTCCTGAGTTCTTCATAGGAGTCCCTTACCCAAAAGCTGCAATTCAACTGGAAATGCTCAGATCTTGGGCTCCGGCTGGCTTTTCCATATTTAAAACTCTTATCTATCGGGTGCTTTTTAAGGTACTAAAAGGTACTGTGTAAGCACTTTATATGGCATACATAAGGTGTACGGGATGTATCAAACAGAGGCGGTCTTCTTCAAAGTATTCTACAGGGCATTACAGATGGTATTCTATAAGGTGTATGTAGGGTACATCGTGGAATTGTATAACAATATTCGATGAGGTAGTTTAAAAGGTGTTCTATAGGGTATGTACAGCGTGTATTTCATAAGAGTTCTGTTATCTGTATGTATCCTTTACCAAATAAGCATCGATTTTTCGAGGAGTGTTCCTACATCCTTGATTCCGCATTGTCTTAATTCGAATGCCTTACCAAATAAACAACATTCAAGTGGGGAACTCTCAGATCTTGGGTATGCAAGGTATATGTAGGGAATGTCGGGGGTATTCTATAAGGTATTACCGTATTTTATACGGATTTCTTTAAGGTTTGTAGAAACGGTATTCTGCAAGGTATTCTACAGGCTATTCTCCCTTATTCCTCATTTCTTTCAAAGACCCCTTGCTCAATAAGCGGCAAGAAACTTGGGCTCCTTCTGATTTCCCCGATATAAATCCTGATTTATAGGGTTTCTGTCGGGGAGTATCCCAAAGGGGATTCTCAAGGGTTTATACAAGGTATACGGGGAGTATCATGTATAGGGTTATTTTGTAAGACATCAAGTATTCCAGACGGTATTCTATGAGGCTTCTATAGNTATAGCAGAAAAGCAAGGTATTCTATGGGGCATTCTGTAGGGTATCTATAGGATATCCCCAAAAGTATCGTGTAAGGTATTTTATAGGCTAAAGGGTAGTCCATAAGGTATATACAAGGAAAATACCTTATAAACTCTGTATGGTACGTCGCAGGGTATTTTCTATGAAATTCTGGAAGGTGTATAGAGGGGTATTCTATCATGTACTTTAAAGGATATTCACCCGTTACTCAACAAGCTACAACCCAATTGGAAATTCTCAAACCTTCGGCTCCGACATCTAGTCCTTTGCATGTCGGTGCTGTCGTTGCGGATGGACTTGGATTTGATGTTGTAGAAGTCGCTCTGGTCAAGCGGATGGTCGCCGTACCAGCTGCGTCCAAGCTCATGGTGCCCTCGATGTTTACCGAAGAGGNCGCTCTGGTCAAGCGGATGGTCGCCGTACCAGCTGCGTCCAAGCTCATGGTGCCCTCGATGTTTACCGAAGAGGAATGCGCCGTCATGATCAGAAGGACAGGACGGGAGTTGGGAGTACGGGATCACTTGATTTTGATCAGCTGCAGCTTGGGGTATCAGACATTTATTGTCACGCGACCAAACCGTCAAGCACAGCAATCCGTTCGCTAATATTCACTGCAGCAGTGGCCATGTGACANCCAAACCGTCAAGCACAGCAATCCGTTCGCTAATATTCACTGCAGCAGTGGCCATGTGACACAGAAAATGACAAACCGATGTGTTTCGTGATCATCTGTTAATATACATACATAATATGCAATATTCGATGTCGAAGGTGATAACTGTAATAGTTATATGGTTTCCACCGGACCGTCTGCATTAAAACCAGCATTGAAAAAGTAAAAATCTAATGCAACCCGGCCCGTGGAACCAAGAACCAAGAACCAAGATGCCCAGGACTCTTTTTTTTGAGCAGGGACTGCAATGCACCAAGCCCTGAATCCCTTCAGCCAAGCTTCAAACGCCCAGGACTCTTGAATCTTGGATCTTGGTTCCACGGGCCTGGTTGCATTAAATTTTAATATTTAAATGCAAGTTTTAATGCAGCCGGGCCTGCGGAACCAAGATACAAGATTCAAGAGTCCTGGGCATCTTGGTTCTTGGTTCCACGGGCCGGGTTGCATTAAATTTTAATTTTTTAATGCAAGTCTTAATGCAGCCTGCCTGCGGAACCAAGATCCAAGATTCAAGAGTCCCGGGCATCTTGGTTCTTGGTTCCACGGGCCGGGTTGCATTAAATTTTAATTTTTAAATGCTGGTTTTAATG
>BGNK01001710.1:0-37333 GCA_003297005.1 Symbiodinium sp. clade A Y106 | reverse complement strand
CTAATCCACGTTGCATGTGTGTGCGTGTGTGTGTGTGTGCATGTGTGTGCATGTGTGTGCATGTGTACTGAAGTGTGATCTCATATATGTATACAGACAGGTTTGGAGGTAGGTCCTGGCGGGGGGGGGTACCATATATATATATATATATACATATATATATATATGTGTGTGTGTGTGTGTGCGCACATGTGTGTGCATGCATGCATGCATGCATGCATGCATGCATGCGCCTGCGTGTATAAACAACATGTGTATATATATACATACATACACGTATGTATCACGATAGACTTGAACATGACGGGATATCATGACACGTGACAAGACGTTGTGCCATATGATGGCCTAGAGTTACAATCACCGCCGTTGAGCGGGGTTCAATGGAACCGCGGCACGAGAGCTCGAGCTATATGCAGTTCTGATCCGGCTCACGATAGAACGTACATTCTTCCTGCAGACACCCACACCTTTACGTATAAAATGGGTCCTGGCAATACGTAGTGACGTAGTGTGCAGCAGCCGCAACCGTGCAGTGCAGAACCCGGCGATTCAAATCTCGACCGTTGTGCAGCGAAGTTGCGCCAGCAACATCCGGCGTCAAGCTCCAGGCATCACAGAGTAAGTCTATGGATCCTGCGAAGTAGACGTCGCACACCGTGTTCAATCCGAGAACCAAATACGCCTTAGGTTGCTTCGTTTGCAAGAGAGAGACAGAGAGAGAGAGCGAGAGAGAGAGAGAGGGAGAGAGAGGAGACAGAGAGAAAGAGAGCACTCTTCGCTTCCTCTGAGCTGCGGGCAATGCCAATGCAGTGAAAAAGGATCAAAAACTTCCGCCCTGAGCAGCTTTGCGGATGACACCAACAGTCAGTCATCGACGTGAACTCATGCAGAATTGCTTGCTGTCAGGTTGTTCAGAAGGGCAAATGACAGTCGCAGCCACGCAGGCTAGGCCTATTGGCTCGTCCTCATAAGGCTTGTTGAGGAGCAGGTCGTCAGGATAGAGGCTCGGAGATTTCTCAGCTCTTCCGCTTCCCACAGGGCTCTAGTGATGCACAAGAGCTCAAGCAAGTCATCCCACGAAGACTGTTTGCGGCGAAGGGCTGTTGTGACGGAGATGGGATCATCTTCGTAAAGCCTCCGGCTCCCACCTGCGACACGTGTGCAAGGCTACTAAATATCGGTCGGATCATAAGAAGCTTAGATTGCGCCCAATTCACAGCCGAGCCGCTGGACGGATCTTTGAATAGATCCTTCGACGCTAACAAGGACCCCAAACTCCAGACGGCACAAAAGCTTTCACGATTTATTCGAAATGCCCTGGCATCCTGGCCTGGATCACGGCGACCAGACAAAACGCTAGAGCAATTCCTCAGGTAGGCAAACTAGGATTAGGACCTTCCTTTTAAACAGCTGTCGGCAGTGCCCTTCGTGCTCGTGAAAGACACAAGACCGCACAGTTTAGCACCCCATGCACTACATGCGCAAATGACTTTGGGCTTCTTGGGCGAAGGATTTTGACCCTGGGGCCCGGTCCAATTGAGCTGAGAGTGGAAATCTTTCTCCGTTGAAACGGCTCTAAGCTTCGCAGCGCCTCCGGTCCACTGTGATGTGGGGTCGCCAACTGCCACTCTTTGACCTTGCGATAGCTCTGGCCCCCACCTTTTTGTTCAAGCGCACCAGGCCCATTGCATCTGAGGTCCCCTTGGCTTGTTCCAACAAAGGACAAGAGAATGTCGTGTGCTAGCCAAGTCTTCGGTGCCTGCAGTCGAGCCCGCCAGCCTCTACGAGAGAAGTCTCCTCAGGTGACCAAGACCGGAGCGGAGCCTTCTGCCTTCTTCCTACCACAAGCGGCTTCAACACCAGGTCACTGCCAGAGGATGGACGGGCGTGTCAAGCTATTCTCCACATGCTGTGTCTGAGCCAAGACATGCTGCCCAGTGCAACTAGAAATAATAACAATCCGCGCAGTCGTTGAAATTTCCGAGACACCTGCTACAAACCTCCACTGCTGTGGCCGTGGCTCGTTGTGTGTGGAGGTAAAGCTTGCTTCCGGGAAAGGCGCCGCTGTTCTGGAACTCTGCGACTGCTACGGAATTCTCTGGCTTCTTCTCGTTTCTAATGTCAGGACACGGTCAACCTTGTTCCTGATTCCGTTCATATTTTGTTCGCTTTTCCTTTGTTTAAAATGAATAAAGCACGCATCCGGTTCTCTCCTTTGTCTTTATTCAATTTAAACTAACGGAAATAGGAACAAAATACTCTCTTCATAATCTACAACTACATTTCCTAATAAGAAGATAACTATTCTAAAGGTAATGAAATATTGGTATTAATTTAGTTCTATCTCTCCTTCATTTCATTCAGTTAAACCAGGCCTCGTCGATAGATTTAGACTCCCCTACCACGTCTTGCTGCTAGGGGTGGCGTATGATGGCATCATAAAGCGCTTAGGCTGGCCTGGTTCGAGGTCAATCTGGATGATCCCACAAGGTGGTGCACGCTTCCATGCGTTAAGTGAAGCTTCTTGCCTGCGTTGTAACAAGCGCGGGCTGTGAGGCAGGAATCACTCGAGAAATTCGAGCGCGCTGCCCCACGTGCTGTCGGTTGCTGGAAATACTTGCAACAAGACAGTACGGCACCTGCTGATAAGCACGTTGAAGAAGAGGCTGCTTTTTGTCATCGTTGCAGCGGCGGCTGTAATAGAAACATTGGAAATGTCTGCACATGCTCCGGTGATCCCTGGCCCAGCCGGCCGGCGGCCGGCTGTAAGTGCCGGACATGCCCGGTTCTCACGCATTCGGCTGCTGATCAAGATAAAGAAATGGAATTCCTGCATTTTCTGCAGGACAGGATGAGAGTACACCGTGCTGCGCTTGCACGTGAAGAGCTCGTTAAGTGGGTGCCATATGGAAACAAGCCCTTGCAAGCGATCCAGCTTGAAAGATCCAGGAAATCGCAGACGGATGCACTCACACTGTCGGCTCTGCTGGCATACTTGGTGGTGCGGACCATGTGCATCGAAGTGCTACGGGCCAGGTATGCCAGAAGACTCTGCAGAAGAAAACTTCCATGCCCGCAGCTTCGCTGCATCTTCTCTTCTCCGAAGAGGAGGGCATCGCATTAACTTGGAGCAGCTTGACCCACCACGGCGATCCATCAGCTCAGTGGTGGGTTCGTCATTAACCACGTCGGTCTAGAAAGCTCCACCACCACAGTGGTGATAATGAACACAAAATAAAGGGCTGCCATGCAGCCACCCAGTGCTTTCTGCAGCTTCCAGCCGCAGAGCTTGATACTAATGACGGTTCCAAAAACCATCCCCAGCAGCAAGCAGGTATAAAACATCAAGTAAGGAGACTGAATTGAAACACCGTTGAATTCAGGATTGTTTGCTTCGAGCGTGCATTTCAGGAGCCAAGGAATTGGCAATCCGACCTCAGTCACATGAGCGCCAGTCTTTCGCAGACAAGAGTCCCCACCTGTGCTCACAGCGACAAGCTTCGGATAGAGGTGGTTCCCAGCCATGAGACACCCCCCATGCCTGTGAACGGTGTTCGGTGTAACACCCCGCAGTAGGCCCATGTTACTGTGGGTCTTCGCCGCAGAACACGGATACCTCTCTAGAGGACGTAGACTTGCCGAGGGATTCTCCTGTCATTAAACTGTTGGTCGAGAGTTCAGTCTTTGTCTCATTCTCTGAAAACTTGGAGGACGGATGCCTGGCCGCAAATCCTTCCTACAGAGCTTGAAGTGTGGCCGCAACCAGCTTGTAGATCAGCAAACCCAGCCCCGCGGCATGGTCTTAAGCCTGGTGCTCACTTGAGCTCGACTCACCGGGTTGCCGGCTCCTCCCCATTATCACCACCACCATCATTACCATCATCATCATCATCCTCATCGTCCTCATCATGATGCACGGGGCAGCGGGTGGGATGCTGAAGCCTGTAACGGTCCAAGTCAACTGAGATACGCAGCTGCTGATCTCTCTCTCTTGACCTGCCACGATGTAATTTGTCGTGCCGGGCTGCTAGGATGTCGAAAATGTTGGAGCCGATCGAGGAGCTCACTGCCATGTCGGCTTGTCCTGGTGCATCCACACACGCAGCAGCGTCTCGTGTCCGGCAAGACCTCGTTCTGCTCTTGTTTCCGCCCGGCTCCTTTTCGGGCAACAGCCATGGAGCTGACTGCATCCGGGATGGATGTTGCGGCCGCCAGGAAAGTGACGCTGGAGACGATGGTGGGTATCTCAGACAGTTGCGGCGTGGTTCGCGGCAGCATTACTCTGTGCTGGGCACCGGAGTGCAGCAGATCGCCGACGTCAAAGTGGCAGCTGAGAGCGAGACCCCTACCACTGTCGTTACCTGAGCTGTCTCTGTGCAACAGCCATTTGAGAAAATTTGACAGGCTTGACGATGCAGACTCTAATACTCGGCCAGTTGCGATATCGGTCCACCAAACGAGCAGAAATGCGAACCCACCAATCCACAGCAATGACATTCCAAAGATGAGCATGAACCTTTTGGAGCCTTTGGAAGGCCAGGGCCTTAGTTCGCTGTCGAGCTGCCATGAGCTGACAAAAAGTGTGTGACTAAGGCTGCGGCATTGAGAAGTATAAAAGTGCGTACAGGGGCACACTCAGGCCCCAGAGTATCCGGTTCAGCGTGCCTCGCAACATCCGATAGGGCCAGTCAATTTTCCAGCCGAAGCAACGACTGCAATGAATACAAAAACAATAGAAAATAAGACAATGAGCCTTCTGGCATGAGAAAGAAATCTTCAGGCTCGTCGTCGTCGTCGTCATCGTCATCGTCATCGTCCCCCTCTTCTTCTGGAGCCGCAGGGGAAGGATCTGCCTTCTCTATGTCCTGCGTCTCCTTTCGGGCTCCATAAGGATTGCAGGACTTCAAAAACGGCGACTTCAACACGCCGTACCCTGCAGGGGCCTGGTCACCCGCTGGCTCCGCTTCTCCAACTTCCTCGACTCAGCAGATCGCAAATCTTCCAAGCCCTGCGCCTCCCGTCCCTGTCATCCGATGTGCCCTGGCCTGGCTCACTACTCTGTCTTCCTTGATGTAGTTGTCCTTGGAGGTCTCTGGTCGCTCCTCGGACTCGGGCTGGCCGGGCTGGCCAGGCTGAACAGGCTCGCCGGGCTCGCCGGGTTCTGCGGGCTCGGGAGCCTCAGACAAGGCCATGCCAAGACTGCCAAGAATTCCAAGGCCACGGAAGACGGCACCCACCGCAAATGAGCCCCAAGCAACTGTTTCGGATAATTCCTGCTCTGGTCCGCCAATTTGTTCAGGCTCCACCTTAGCGGCCTTCGTCTTGCTGAGCTCCTCGACATATTCTCGAAGCTCCTTGTTCAAAGGAGTGCCTGTCTTCTCATACCTTGACAATCCGACAGGATGGAGACAGATCTACTTCAAAGCCTCCGAGTGCTGCTCAAGCCACGCCCAAATATTTAGAGGCCTGTTGATGAACATGAAAGACACGTAGCCTGGGGACAAAACATGTCTCTGCCAGCGCAGCACTACCAGCCAGAGCAAATGCCACTGGTCTTTGCACAACACTGAGAGGCGAGCCCAGATACAAACAGAAAAGAATGATGGCCTGCAGGAACAATTGTCAAGCATCGCTTCGAAGAGTCCGGGCACAGGCACCTCCCCAGCAGTTATTGTCTGGTTGTATGTGAAGGATGCCAGCACGGCCAGCGAGCAAATATAATAAGTGCAGTCCTTCCAGGTTCCAAGAGTGCAGATTGCAGCATCGGTATGCATCGACGTAAATGCAAGTGGTCCCAGCAGGCGGTCCCGAAAGAGTGGCCACCAAGTCAGCTCGATATTGCCCTTGGCCACGTAACCACACCTTATCACCCAGATCAGCCAGCAGTCAGCAATCATTTGCCTCAAAGCTTGTATGCAAATATTGAAATCGCACAATGCTGCCCGACCACAGTCCGATCACGAAGAGTACGTTGAAAACTGCCGATCCTACGATGGTGCCGAAGCCCACGTCATTTTGGGCCTGCTGCGTCGCAAATTCAAATCGGACTCAGACAGCGCTTCTGCAAGACCTATGTACTAGGGTCGTCACAATCGTCGCACCCACCATGGATGTGAAGAATTCTGGGGCTGATCCACCAGCAGCCATCCAGGTTGCCTCATCTCGCCCATCATCTTTCTCGTAAAACGAAGCCCAGATTTTTCAGGGCCCCAAGCACTTCGCTAAACCAAAGCCTGCCAAAGGGGCTCTTCGAAAGAGGTGCAATGCCAACGAAGGAGACTCAAAACACAAGAGCACAAAGCCAAAAGCCAACACCTGCAGGTAGCCAAGATTGCTGCGTTTTCCTAATCACGAAGGCCTCAACATTCACAATGATGATAAGCCGGCCTTAACCGCAGAACTACCACCAGTTGCCAGTTACTCCATGATTCAACTCAGGCAGTAACAGGAGAATACATTCGATGCCCGCCATCCGACAAAGACCACTCCTGCAGGCAAACAAAGCTCCCTGGCTGCTGATGCCAGCGATGACTCCTTCTTCTGGGCTGAATGCCGCTACTGCCCCTCGTGCTCGTGCTGCTGCAATGCTGAGCGCAACCGTGACAATCTCAAGCCCCTGCTGCAAGCCCGTGGACAGTCTCCAGCTGCTGCTCAGAAACGCCGGCGACATCGGGTGTTAAACTCCAGGCATCGCAGAGCAAGTCAATAGCCCCCGCAAAGTACACGTCACAAACCGTGTTCAGACCCAACACCATGTAGGCCTTGCAATGGTAAGGCACCCCGGACAGCTTTAAAGATAAGGCCAGATAGGAGGTACTGAGGCTCTCATCCCAGGCCCGGACGATGCCGATGCAGTGGAGCAGGGCCAAAAACTTTTTGCCTGCTCACGGGGCGGCAACTCGGGTAGGGGCCGGAGCAAAGCGACCACCCCAATCCCACCTGTAGGCTCGTCTTCGTAAGGCTCATTCAGCAACAAGTCTGGCGGATACAAGTTTGGGGCAACCTTGGCTGCAAGACAGCCCATTTGCGTGACAGCGGAGCGGATGCTGCAATGGTCCAAAACCAAGCTCCGGAACAGTCGTGCTAGTGGTCAGCTCATCCTCGTACAATCGTCTTGTACCTAAGAAGCATTGCCACCATCGGGTTCAACTTACACAAAACTTTGGCTTCTAGCACGGGGCTTCACCACCTGATACTCGTGATGTCTGATGCAATTCTTGCAGCCATGCTTCTCGTGGAGTTTGCTGAAAAATCCTCCAGTCAACCACGCGAGGAGTCGCACACAGAATACAATCGTCTCACTTTGGCCAGGATTCACAGCTGCTCAGCCTGGCCTGAACCATACAGACCACAGTGAAGCACACTGCAAATCCTCAAAAGGGAGAAACAGTGCTGATGCATGATCCTCTGAATGCGCACAGCGAGATCAGCGAGGCAGCCTCTCAGAAGATAAGGTGCTGGCCGAACGAGCATAGTATGGAGATCCTCCGGCGCTCGAAGGGTCCTAGACTTCGTCGCAAAGCCTTCGGTACAACGTGCATCGTTGTCTTGAACGGGGCTAAAACACCACCCACACACACGAAACCCAATTTTGCAAGCTCTGCGACAGGATGTCCAACTTGAGGCCCTTGCTTTCCTGTTGAATCTTATCCGCATGGCTGGTTCTGACTACCAGATCCTGCAGGAGGCAAGCATCACAGTTCATCACGTCCAAGACCTGTTTCAGCATAAACGGGAGCAGCGGATATCTCCTCGAGGGGTTGGTTCCGCCTTGGAAGCTGGGTCCCAGAGTGCGGACTCTTGTCACGCCGCTCACCTCCCAGGCCCCACGGCCTCGAAAAGCACCAGGTCTAAAACAGCTCTGCGCATGAAACACTGGAGGACTCATGTTTCGGACGCAGGGGCCTCCACAAGGGGAGGTGGAGCGGAACCCCACCTAAACCTCTGAGCAGTATATGCGCTGCGTTGGGGCAGGTAGCGGGTGCAGGCGTGCACAAGGAAGCCTGAAACTCGAGCAACAGCCTTCGTCCATGTAAAACGTGTTTAACAACGTTCACATCAACGTGCGGAGCATCCCTGGGACCAAGGCTGATGCAAACCACTTCCAGGAAATTTCTTCTTGCTATATTGCTTCAAGACTTCTCTTCCTCCCTGCCACCTACACCGTCTTGAAAGACATCCTGTCGACACAACATTTTTCTGATGCCTGCAACTGCAGCTTCGTATGGAACACTGAACGCAGGTCTGCAAACTCACAGTGAAAGTTTCAGAACTGACAATCAACATCGACTTCTGCACTTGCGTCAGCTACGTACTTCAAGGGGTTGGGACAGCCTGCATCCAACCGAACCACGTGGTCTTTTCGAACCAGGGCTTGTGCACACCCTGCGTCATGAACTCATCAGGCGTGAGCAGCTGACCTGTTGTGGCGCAAAGCCTGCGCATTCACAGCCCTCGACACTCCCCAACAAATTGCGACATCAGTTTCTGAAAATTCAACGGCTCGTCCAGCCGGTGCCAAGGGCAGACAGGACCAGACTGACCAGGCCTTTTAAAGGACCTTGAAGTGGCGGAAGACCATGTGAAGCACGTAGGCAACAAAGAATGCAGCCTCAGATCCCACCACTACTATCACCCAAACCGAATTCTTTGTCACCATGACACCTGATCGGCCGTTCAAACGCACTGGCAACCGCGAAAGGAGCCATTTCGATGCCCGCCGAGTTACGATACCGTAGCCACATGTCAGCTTGAACATGCTGTTGCTGGAGAGGCCTGATTGCACACGGTCTGGCAATCACAGCACAATGTCTGCACTTGCTTTGGGCCGTATGGTGAAGGCACAGACTTCTGTAGTGCTCCTCCACTGCGATGGGATCCACGACCCACCTGCGACAAAAACACAACAACCACGCAAACAAGTGATCTATGTTTGAGGTGTAGTCAAGACACTGAAAGAACAAAGGGTTGCGTGCAGGGATCCCAGTCGTTGCTGTCCACTCCTGGCGGCTGGGCTAAGAGATGCTAAGAGCGTCTTTTTGAACACGGTCTGCGATGAACTAAGCCCCGAGTCAACCAGAGATGCGTGCTTCTGTCACATCAGATCACATGCGATACATGGCGTCTCCTGCACCGCCAGCTGGTACATGGCCTCATAGGATTCTTTGCCGGTTCTGCTGAAGACATCACATGAAACTCATTCGGACGGCCTTGTGATTGTCCTCTACGATCCGCAGGCCAGAGCGGGCGAATGGGGATGTGGCATCATGGCACTCAAACCTGAAGATCGGTCTCAAAGTTCGTGAAGACAAACATCAACAAACATAGCTCTCAAGCGCCAAGAAGCGGAGTTCCCGTCGTTCCACAGCAATCTGTGCCAACAGCCCAGAAGTCCAGAGTTCCTAGTGCGAGTTGGACTCAGCGATTTAGCATCGTAGAAGTGCGTCAGAACTGCAACTCGTTGGGTTTCGGTTCGAGTTCGACTTTGCCGTGTCTCATTTCGGGCGTCTACGCCGGGCACTTGCTCTTGCAGCTCATGCTGCCCCCGAATTGCGAGAACACGTGTGCTTTGATGACTCGTGGCTCGCGCCGCCGAGCCTTATCTACGACCTGTGGAAGAAAGGAATATTGAGCAATGGATGGCCTGGACCGTCAGTAGCTCGTAGACTTTGGTTTCTCGCGTACATTTCTTCACTGCTTGTCATGATCGGTGGCGGTTGTCTGGGACTTTATGCTGTTGTTCTTCAAGGCTGCCTTGGTCTGCTTTGTCTTGGCTGGTATCTGCTCTGCTCTTATCTGGGCACAAGTTGTACGAAATTCCCTTCTCTGCGCCACGAGTTCGATCATTTACTGCCACCCCTAAGGGCTTCTGGTGATTCTGGTGCCTACCCTAGTCCTGATTGCTCCAAATCCCCTTCTAGGACGATGGAGCAGTTTCAGTTTCTACGCCAGGCGAGCAGCACAATTCACGTGTTTGCTGTTTAGTGGCTGCAGCTGTTGTACTAGAGTACCAGGATTACTAGTCGAGGGCAAACCATTGATGCGGCCAAGCTGTGGTCACCCAAATTCACTCAAACATTAACTTGTTGTTGTGGTTGATGCTGTGAGCTTTGCGCCTCTCTCTGCGACCACGGCTCTGGCTACTCTGAATTTGTTTATTCTCCTCTGCTGGGCTGGTGTCATCAATCCCAAGGCTCCGGCTATGATATCCAGATAGCGAGGCCAGCCAAGCAAGAATGATCACAGCTTGTAACAACAAGACTGACAGAATTAGTACAGCAAAGTTATCAATGCTCGAAGTTGTTGATATTTAACGAGAAGCTGAGCAAACCTCGACGTATGTAGAACGGCAAACCCGCTATAAAGCAGAAGTAAAAAAGAAAACGCCACAAAAAAAAAAAAAAGCTAGAGCGAAGAAGCAGAACGATAGATATTGTGTTATCTCCAATCAGTATCACACAGAGGCGTCTTGGCCCAGGCACCGCTCTTCGGAATCACGAAACCTGAAGGGAAGCTCCGGATGCACGCGTCGACTTTAGAACTGGTGTTCATCGCGAAGGCCTGCTGCAGTCTTTGGCTCGTTGCCCGTTCCTTCCAAAGGCTCGGAATATATTGGAGCCACACCTAGCAAGCTGGGTCGCAAAGGAGCCGTAAGTCTCTCCACAAGTCACAAGTGCATCGGTTCCAGCCAAGTTGCAATATGTCAAACCATTCCGAAACGCGATTGCTTTGGTCAAGTCTACACTAGAGCCGTCCTGAGCCAAGATCTCAACTGTTGCGCAGCCGACGTTACCATGGGAATTGCTTGTAACTTACAGAATGGGCAAGTCCTTGAAGTACACAGAGCCAGCATCCATGAAGGAGGTGCCCTTGTCAACGGAAGGGTCGACGTTGACCTTGGCCAGCAAGGCGACACGATGCGACACGGCGGGATGATGACGAACAAAGGTCAATGTCTTGTGTTTTGAAATGAGCAGCATAGTTGGCCATCTGCTGGTACTCGTTGTACTTGGCTACTCCCGTCCACCAATAGTTGTTCCCAAGAACCTCGCAGAACAAAGGATGGGTTCGAAATCGCACCGGCTTCGCATTCTAAGATTTCCGACCCAGAATCCCGTTAACGCCGGGAGTATGATGATCCACATGAAGCACTACTGTACAAACCTTACCAACGCAACTCTGCAAGACCCAAAGACTCTACCGTAAACCCTCAACCCTAAAGACTCTCAGTGCATCTCCGCGACGGCCCCTGCTGCAAGAGCGGCCTTGGTTCGGAGACGAGCTCTCAAAGACTTCCGACACATCTGCGCTAAAAAGGTCAGGACTGTAAGGGGACGAAGGGAACAGCGCCAAATGGGTGGTTGTGAAACTTAGGGTCCCTTTTTGGGGTCCTTAATATAGTACGGCACCTAATATTTAGGGTACCCAAAAAGGGACCCTGATTTTGACAACCACCGAAGTAGTGGAGTATGCAGAACACACAGGTACCCAAACAAAGGGACCCGAAAGCAAACTTCGGCTGCAGCCATGCCGCCCACAAGGACAGCGAGATAACCAACCAAGCCCTCGCTGGCCGCCGGGTTCGATATCTGGCCTTGGAAACGTTCGACTACCTTTATGCTCATCCCCGTCATGTCCAATGCTTGTGGGATCTTGTGGGACGAAATTGGGTTGTGGTTGTTTGCGTCCCGGCTCGCGCGCCGACGTGCAAAGGATATAGACCTGGTTTCACACCCTGGCATGCGTCCTACGTGGGCCTGTCCAGGGACCGACCCGACGGCTAAGTTCATCCCTCAATGTTCCCGGGAGGGACGGAAGCCGAGCAGCTCCTTCGGGGTGGGTTTTCGGAGTCTCAAACAGGATCCATCCTGGACCGAGGCGACCGCGATATGCGAAGTTGATGAAACCCTGGAAAGGGCGGCGCTCATGCTCATCTCGTACAGGAGATTGATCATCCCTTCGCAAACCCAGACGTCGACAGAGACACCCCTCTCGAAGAGAGTTCATCACTCCACATGGCCCAAGTTCCCAGGCCAACGGAGCCCCCCCCCTTTGCTGACAAAGTCACAAGGCATTCAAAACCTCCGAACTCGAGAGGGGTTGAAATCCAGGGTAAACGATACTCCCCGATGCAGAAGAGCCCACAACCAAGTGTCCAAACGACAGAAAGGAGGAGTTTAGTCTCGCCGGACTCAATATCCTAGCGCTTGCACGCAGAAGAGCCAACCGACTGCCCCCAATCAACCCAGCGGTCCCTCACAGCTACCCGCAAGAGCACGTTTAGGCGAGTGTGTCAGGCCTCCAACAAAGGGTCGTCTCCGAGGCAGGCTTCTCGGCACATGTCGAGCCGATCTCTCGAGGGCCGATCTGCAGGATTGGCATCAGCAGACTCGATCGATGCAAAAGCGGGGGACCCGGTAGTCAATGAGGGAGGGCTCCCGGAAGATCTCAACGAGATAGCACGATCACACGGCACCATCTCGAGCTACAAGTAGGCCTAGACTATACGTGGAAGGCTTGGCCACTCTCCAGCGGCCATGAAAACATTGCGCCTGGGCCAATGTATGCAACAGAAGGGCTGCCAGGCATTCATGTCTTCCCACCCCCCGTGCGCGACTTCGGTGAGGGCGGGCGGCGGACGGTGACGGCAATGTGTCCACATACGACCACAATTCTGAGAAAAACTCCTGACAGATGCACGGCACCGGATAAAAAAAATGTGCACACACTCGCAATCCTGTGTGTGATAGCCCCATGCCCCTACCATCACGCAGCACTGTCTCGAGTCTCGAGGGCATGGCTGGCTTGCTACAAGCATGTGGAAGGTTTGGTGGGGGTGGGCGTACTGCTCTCCAGTCTCCAGCTGCGTGTAATGGCACTTAAGTCCCGACATGCGGCCACAGCACAGGCAGATACTCGGGCCAATTCAAGAACTAATTCCGACATGGTCGTCGACCCGACTTCAGCAAACGCATCCACTGAGCGTGGAACTGTCGTTCGTCTAGCTAACTCCAAAAAACATCGGGATCTCGGCCCTTGGGGTCATCGGCCCAACCGCTGGTGCTGCGGTCTTCCGCGCTGCATATCGTTTCAAACCAATGCGACGCCCAGCACAGAACCCTGAACACTGGGACCCGCAACACCGAGATTATCACACTTCTGGCGTGTAGCGGCGCAGCCCAACAAGAGGAGTTGCAACCGAAGCTTTTTGATTGCCTTCATCCAGTGGCCTGATGAACCACGGCCGCAGGTGGAATCGCCCGAGCTGGACGGAAAAATCACGAAGTCGCATAAGCCTTGGTCGGCGCCTGGCTCCGTCCACCAGCCTCGCAGGCCCGCTCGGTCGGCCTCTGAACTGCAGTGGTACTTAAGACTCGCCCATTTTGCAATCTGGCATTCGACAGGTCCTGCACGCACGACACCACCCTGTCGCCAGATGGCAACAACTCCATCTCACCATCCACTTCAGAGAGTCTTGTAATTGGAGCTTGTGCAATGGAAGAGAAAACTGAAAAAAGCCCGCATGCGATCGACAGGAACGTCGAGGAAACGACTGCTGTGCAGAAACCGCATGTCCAGCATCGCAAGATGCATAAGACAATCTGGATCCCAGTCGCGGAGGCCCCTTGCCCAAGCCCACGAGCGCTCAGGCGGATTGATTGCATGTTCCACGCCGTCTTGTAATTCAGAGCCTATGTGAAAGCACATGCCCAAGGTATCTTAAAGGTGAGTGGCTGGCACTTAAACGCACTAGCACTGCACAGCCACCGACCACTTCTCAAAAACATACAAACTCCCGTGCATCACTCAATCAAGGTGTCACGTGCTCCCTCGACCGTCAGAGACATAAACGGCATGTCACAGAAACCGACACTGCGTTGCGACCCATTGTGTCGAACGCAGAATGCCCCACAACGGCGACGCATCCGTAAATGCAGTTGACGCATGCGGAAAAGCGGGCACCACCTTGAAACATGTGCTGCCCATTTCCTGTGCAGTGTGTTCAACCTCATGTCCGTCGCATGCTTGTTGTGTGAGCGATCTGACATCTTAGATCTGCAAACTTCGCCTAAAGCCAGTCCGTCCCGTGATTCAACGTCGCGACCCAAAAAGAACAGCATTGCAGACGGGGTAGGTAAACGGTAGGTATCAGTTTGGCCTGCTTGCAAGTCCTGGAAACTTTGAGCTGAAGCAAAGCGGCGAGGCCGATGTAGTTGGCGAGCAGCGCAACTATTGCCTCACGCACGAACGGAGAGACGGCCAGAGGCCCGCTCTGCGAAGCCGCGGACGATCGAACTGAGGTGCAGGCCAAAGCGGCGGGAACCAGCCTGTCGTTGAGGAAGTCTCATGATCTAAGCATACCTATGCCCTCCAAGTTGGGCCGTTGACATTGGCGACAATGTCAACAACTCCCTGAATAGGCTCTAAAAACCTCCGACCTCCGCCTAGTAGTGGCCCTGTACAAGACTTTGGGACGTGGGACGTCCCGCTCTCAAACCGCTGAAACCAACACCCGCCAAGAGACATCGCAACCGCTGGCGAGGACGACCGAATGCTACCACTGAGGCACCAGAACGTGGCGGCAAAGACCTGGATTCGAGCCGTGCGCAACGGTGACGATTGAGGTCACTAGATGAGATGCTTGCCCACTTAACGTGCGCTCCGATGGAGGCCGCTCTTCTCTGATTCTCAAACCGGATCAACACCAAGGGCCCTGGCTAACGTGGAAAGAATCGCGGAGCCTACTGTTTCCAGTGGTCCGACGGCCTGGGCAGGCACAGCGCGCACGGCAGAACATGCCGATGCAGCAGACACAGAGAGACATCGCCTGCTTCACCTGCTTCTGCAGGAGGAAATTGGTTTCTGCCCTGAGTTTCATAACAGTGGCAGTTCGCGAAATTCCTTAGTTCTCGGCAGCAGGTTTTCCTTGACAAAACAACATGCACCAATACAGAGCTGCAGCAAATATTTTGCCAAGCTTCGCTCTCTGAAGATCGTACGGATGGAACCAAGAACCGAAACGGCTCTGGACTAATGCAGGAGTCAAGAAGGCACTCACGGACCAAACCCTGCTGTCTTGAATTTGGTTCATGCACAGCCGAACGGCACTCTTACAGGTGTTTTCGAGCTGCTAGGAGGAGACCATTCTCGGCAGCCTTGGTCCTTTCCTTGACCTGCGGCCCTGCAGGCACTCAATTCTGGAAGAAGCCGACCTGTGCAAAGATCCTGCCTGGCAGGGGGGGCAACAAGAACAGCCGCAAACGTGACAGCTCTGTCTGAAGCGAAGTGGACGCACTTCGACATTCATCCTGGACTTTGCATCGCGGACTTTTTCGGCACATGCACTTAGGCATGGGGTCAGCACACAAACTCGGTCTGTCAGTTGGCAAAAGCTAATATGTGAGGCATTTCGCAGATGTGCCTGTAGACACCACAGCAACACTTCGCTTGGTTTTTGGACAGCTACACCTGCAGTCTTACCTATGCAGTCATCTGGAGATCCTCTTACTCTTGGCTTTCTCGTTTCGTGGTGGCAGCCGTGGAAAGCTGGTATGATACTACGACGGCATGAGTTCCAAAGCTCTAGCAAACACCCATAGTCCATAGTCCTATCTGGGCACAACACTGGCGCGTTGTGCTATTCTGACTGCCAGCTCCTCCCATCAGCGTTGTGAGTCAGTACCTCACTGCTGCTACACTCCACCTGCTCATCAAAGCATGAAGGTACACATTTTGGCGACTCTGAGCGCTTTTCTGCGGTATAGTGTTGGTTTGTTTACCGGTAATTATGAGCTCGCCAAGCTGCATTATATTCGTATTAACGAGGCATGGCCATGGCCGGCCACCCGAGGTCGCCCAACAAGGATACATAACTCTGGACCATTGGAGCTTCCTGTGTCATGTCGTTCCGCTCCTGTGGTTTGCAGGTCCCTTCAAGCTGTTGCTGTTCTGTTCCGCCTACTCTCATCTCCTCCACCCGGCCAGGCACAGATGCAAAATCTCCAGCGGCGGGTTCGGCCCTGAGCCTTCTTCAGCTCTTCTGGCATCATCTGGCGGGGGCCCCTGCTCCACGAGACTGGCCGACACGACGTCAATTTCTCATGTTCCGTCTAACTGAGACTGAGATATTCGGTAGATATTCGGTTTACACTTTAGGGTTTTGGGTGCATTCAGAGTCTAGTCGGCCACAACCTTGAAGATCCAAAGCACTCTCTGCAGGCTGCAAGTAGCAATTCTCGTGATCCTGGACAGCTCTGTCAGGGCTTTGAAGCGCCATCTACGTGCAATTCCTCGGGATTTGGACACTGCTTCGAAACATGATGGGAAAATGCTGATACTCGTGTACAGTGACTTGTAACGAGTCTTTCCAGAACGCTTCAAAGCCAAGTCCACAAGCAGTCTTTCAGAACCGGTGACGTTGGAATGGAGAGCACCTGCCTGATAAAATGACGCCTGCTGGTCTCGCGTACATCATTCACCCAACGCCCCCTCTGCTTAGGAAATCTTACCCGATCGCGCATACGCTGAAGGGGAGGATCCTCGTGACCCCCGCGCAAAAAAACAGGGATCAGAAAAAATCGATGACGGAGCGCAACTTTCGTCGTGCTCCCCTCATCAGCGACGCTACTCACACTTAGCACGGAATGGAAAAGGCTGGCTCCAAAATTCGATTGCGAGGTACATACCAGTGCTTGATCCTGCTGGCATGCAACATTATATTCAATAGATGGCAAAAGTCAGTGGAGCCAAGTCGTTGGCGTAGGCAGCTTGCTGTCGCTTCGCGGCACCGTTGGTGAAACGTCCGGCAGCCGGTTAAGGGGGATCGTGGCGAGGAAAGACTTCGTACAAGCGCAGAAGCACAATTAAAGCGTGGAGTTGAGCGCTGTGTCCTAACATCCCCTGGCCGGACTGCCTTCTAGAACGAGCACTATGTCTACTGAGCTGTCTGTTTTCCGCCCTTTGCATTGAGCGTAAGACCCTGCTCTGCTCTCACAGTGCTCAACATGTCTTTGTTCCCACGTCGGCGAGAGTGGGGCTTGGTCCATCTGAAGGTGGCCCTGGTTTCAGAATCGAAGGTGATCTGAAAGCTTCCTGTGGCAGGGAGCAGAAGCAGCCTCGAAACTTCTTGTGGCCTCACGTCGAACACCAGATCTTGGACATGCGCGCCTTGTAGAACCGTTCAACCTTCTTGGTCTGTGAGCTGACCTCTACAGTTCGCGAATGGGGTCCGATGCCATCCGATGCCGAACAGTGTGCCCTGCAAGCTCCTGTGTTGCACAGAAACCTCATGCATGCCGGATCAGAGGTTGCGGCGAATCGTCTGAGGTCAACAATGTCTTTGACCTTTCGCAGCACCCATCCCCAGCTTCTGAAGCATGGTTGGCAACAAAGCCTGCAAGACACGAATACTACTTGGTCCATTTGGGATCATCTGGGTTCTGTCCAGGCGAGTTGCCGTCGCAGCATTGTCTCCTCTTAGATCCAAGACAATGTCCATAAACTCTGGGAAAGTGAGGTCCTGTCCAAAGCAGCCGCATCTATTGAATGGTCTCCTCTCACATGAGAATTTCAGCATGCACCTCATTCTGTTCGAAGATGAAATCCATCAGGTCAACGAGAGCCAGTAACTCAGCCAAGCGATTGCAGGACTGCAGGGAGTGATGCGATGCTTCTCTGGACCCCCCCAACACACTAGACTTCATGTCGGGAAACATCCACTCCAACATCTGCCAGCGTCCGCACAGCTTTCGGATTCTTCAGGAGAAGCTCCAGCTCGGCCCGATCTTAGCCACTTTTTGGATGGATCTGCAAGCTTCGAGGCAGAAAAACACTGCACTACCAGTAGAAACTGCTCACCGTCTGTTCTTGCCGAGTGGCTTAGCTTCTTGTCACCATCTTCATCCTCGGCTGATCATTCACAGGCTCTTCTGTCAGCAACTCGCACAGGGAGACTGGCTAGAAGCTCTCTGATCTCTGTCCAGGCGCCGCTTCAGTCTCCTCCAATATCCGTTGTAAGGAGAACTTCACAGCACTGAGCCTGTCAACGCTAAGTTGTAAAACTGGACAGGCGCGATGACCCGTGCGTGCGCCAGAGTGCCCACAACTCTGCCGAGTCTCTTCATTTCTTCGCTCTCCACCTGATCGAGAAAAGAAGACGCGACATCTGTCTTAGCGTACGGCAGTCACACTCTCGATGCAAGCACACGGTCTCAGCAGAGGGCGTGAGACACAACACTGATGACTTCGCAGAGAATACCGATGAGCATGTTCATCACCTGAGACGCATTGCAGAGCAAGCCGCGGCAATGACGACCTTCAACAAACCATGTTCAAGCAAGCTGCCGTGAGAGAGGACAGCAGGAGATATGTCCTCGGATGCGTACACCAGGAAGGGCGAAATATGATGCTATCTAAACAAAAACCAAGCCGCAGAATCATGGCATAATAGACGGGTCCATCGTCAAGCGCAAGGAGGTTATTGATCAAGTCTGGCCAAGGCGTGCTCGAACCAATCTCTGACATGCTACAAAAGGCATGTGCCACTTCTCACCTTTACCGCAGCTAACAGGAAAGTTCTGGAATTGTGGGTAGCTCCACGGTTCAAGCGTACATGCGTGGATACACACACGCACATACACGCACGCACTGACACGCATGCATACACACCTACTTGCACATACGGACATACGTGGTACCTGTACCTCCTTCCCTCCCTCGCTGCATGCCTGCCTACCTACCGATATCTTCCTTCCTTCCTTCCTCTACCTGGCTGCCCTTGCTGAATCTAGCTACCTTTGCTACCTTCCTTGCTCCCGGCTCCCTAGCTCCCTACCTACCTACCTACCTACCGGCCTACCCTTCCTTGCTTCCTGTACCTCCGTTCATACACCTACCTACCTACCAAATCCTACCTAGCTTATATGGCGTACCTTTTTTGGCAAATGCCTTGCAGCACGATGCAGCACGAAGCACCCATGGGGCAGGTTCAGAGTTTAGGCGCACCGCTTGAACAGTGTGGGGCTTGCTCGGTTTTTGGTGACAACCGGAGCACCTGAGCTTTCTTCCAAACTGTTTTAGACGGTGGCCTGTTCGAGGGCTTCCGTATCCTACCCGGAAGGTTAGGGGAAGGGGACGGCTAGCGCAAGCACAGACAAGTCGGACCCCTTTCGTTTGGGCCGTTAGCGAGAGGTCCGCTCGAAGTTCGCCATTCGCTGTCCTCTTTGCCGCCGGGTTCTTGTCAGTAGCTGGCCGTTTGAAGCCCCGTCTGCGCCGTGAGGGCCTGGTTTCCGCTTCCTCGCACACCGACTTGAACTCGGTTTCCAGCTCCAGTTGCGCCTGTGCTTGGTCCACCCCTCGTTCCTGTTGCACCCCACTCCGCGAAGCTTGGCGGAGAGCTTTTGGTGTTCCAAAGCCGCAGTATTGCGCTGGTTCCCAACGGGTGGGCACTTTGGGCTCAGGGGGTCTCCGCCCATTCGGCCAGAACGGCTTGCTTGACCTCCTCAAGCTGTCTTCTTCCGATTCCGAAAGGTTCTCTTATCAGCAGCTTCGGCTGCACTGTGTTGGTTAGATCCTGCGTCACCGCTCTTTCCCTTTGTCGGGACCCTGCCCCTAGTATGACTTTTTTTCCCTCTCTCATTGCTGGCAACTATGTCCACTGGCGAGGTTTGTTGGGACCTTATCGGCTCTTGACTTGGCGCCTTGGGTTTGGCTCCACCTTTTGCCCCTTTGCTTCCAGGCACCCGAGGTTCAGGCGGTAAGACCGCCTTGTCCGGAACTGACGAGCCATGGAGTCCCACATCCTTGACAGGCATGCTGCGTGCGCACACTGTCTTCGTAGCATCGAAACAATAGACGGAGGCTAGGTTTTCTTGGTGATGCGAAACATAAGGTCTTCCAACCCTGGATTGAGGGAGCCCATGATTTCAATAAACCGAAACTGGTACAAACCTTGCGCCCCTGATTCGGAACTCTTACAAACCTTGAACGCTTGGACGGATGGGGCGAGCTGCGACATACCTGCTTTGCGCTGAAGGTTGATGAAAGGACTCTCTTTCAACCGTTGGGCTGACGGCGAGCCTGCGAGAGCTCATGGGGTGCCTTGCTCCACCGGGTCGAGCTTTCCGGATTTATCGAGTTTGTCGGGATTTGGCGTGTGTATCGGGCGTAGCGGTTTCATCGGTAATGGGGTTTCGTCTCTCACTCTCGCACAAGGCAGGCAGGGGATTAGGCCTTATCGGATTTAGCGGGATTAGCAGATTTATCGCGTTTAGCAGAGCGTGGGCCCTGTTTCCGCGTGCGGTGTATGTATGTAGTTTTTTGCACTTATTTGTGCATGCACGCGTGCATGTATGCATGCATTGGTGCATGTATGTATGTATCTATGAATGGATGTAGCAACGTGCCTACAAACAAACAACCGCCTGCCTCCCTGGTCGGGCAAAGCCCCGTTGATGAGCAAGGTATTCATGGACACCTTGGCATCGGACCGTGTGCGACGCATGCACTTCCGCAGTTCGCAGTACATGGTGCTCTTGCTGCCCAGAAGCGGCAACTGTCGCGAATTGAGCATCTACCCTGCCTTCTGGCGCATTTTTGCCATCGAGAAGCTGGGTGAAGAACTTGGATTTGCAGCTGTCAGGCGATACAACTCTCCCCAGAGACTAAAACCCCCCTCATGCCGAGACAGCTTGAGGCTTTGGTTCGAACTAAGTCACGATAGCGAAGACGTACACGACGCCAAGGAGAAGCAACAAAGCAAAAAACACGGAGCGAAGGGCCACCCCGATGGCCTTCAGCATCACCTAAGTAGTGAAGCACGAGCTGGCCAAAAAATAGGCCTCGCAGCCACCCGAAGCACCCGTCAGCCCAAGGAGTCTAGTGAATGCAGCGTTGGGAGCGATGGTAACTTGTCAAGCCAAGGAGCGAATAGTTCAGGACAGGCTCGCAAGAGCCGTGCCATTCGCGCCATGCGCGTTAGCCGGAAAAGGCGTAACACTCGAAGAAAGCTGGGGCTGCTCATGGCACCAGAACCCATCGCTGCCTGCGAAGGCTGCACTGGCAAACACTCCTCTAGTGGCACTTGGTAGTGAAATGTAGTGATCTGTGCGGAATTTGCAGTGATGCCGACTAGCCGGGTACGGGTACATATCTAACTGCGGATAGGATGACCTGAACGTCTAACTGCATCTGGGGCACAACTGCTACCGTGAGTATCCAGGTTTCGAAGACCTGAGACTAGCAGGCAGCAGCTAGGCGGACAGCTAAAAGCGCACCACGCAAATTGATTGTGCTTCTAGAGCCCTGAAAGGGATGCAGCCAAGAAGCCATTAGCGCTACCAGGACTGAATCAAAAACAAACCAACTGTCTTTCATGCAGTTCCTCTTGTATCGGAATGCAGCGAAGCGGATGGCCAGCTCCACAGTGAAGTACACACAGAACAAGTTCTCAACCACGATGAAAACAGGTTGTGCATCTACCAGCGTTGCAGCATCGTTTGAGTCCTTGGAGCAGTGAGGCTGATGAATGTTCGTGCCTTGCCTATGGACCGAAGAGTGCTGCCGCGTTCATACTGACTGCATCTGGGGGCAGTGTCGATTGCAATCCATAAAGAATTGACCGCGATCATAAAGAGAGTAATGTGCTCGAACAAGCTTGACCGAGCTATCCTGCACAAAGCTTGAAGTGACCTGCTTGTGCATGCCATACTGTCATGAAGCCACGTGGCATCGAATCAGAGACCTGCGGACCCTAGACTAGTCCTACAAGCAAGCGCATTCATATTAAGCAGGTCGTCTGGTATAGAAAGCTTTTGACACTCAGCTGCCACGATAGGGTCCTTTGCCATACTCCAGTCTCCTTGTAGTAGATTGAAACGTCGTATGTCTCTTTGCCTGAGGCTGCGAACATATGTGTCAGCATGTTCTGGGGAGGAAGCTCGGCCGAAAAAGATAAGGTGAGACTTACTTAGACATGACCAATGCAGCTGATGGTGCTCAAATTCTGCTTCAGCTGCCTCTTCAATGCATCCGCATCAACGAACACAGCTGCCTGCAAAGCCAATCTCGGGTTCATGTACTGTCAGAACGTAGAGCTAAGCAAGACGGGCATTGACTCTTCTCAGCAGGTGACAGGCTAATTGAACAACAGCGTTCAACCGTTGAACAGGCCTCTCGAGCTGCAAACTGCACTTTTGCAAGTTCATCATCCTCATGTGACGGCTGGGCCGACAGGGGCAGCGGGCTCTTGAGCTGCGACGGTGATGGAGACGGAACCTCGAAGCAACGTGGAGCCGCGAGTAGCTGAGGCCTTATCTGTCTTGCAGATGCTTACCCGAACTTAAGCTCTGGACAATCTGCGCAAGGCCGGCCGAGCTTGTACCAAGGCCCTCAGCCGTTGCAGTTGCTGGCACCAGAGTTCACCAGAATCCACTCTATTGCAACTCATTCCGAGAGCTTAGGCCCAGGCCACGGACCCCTGGGCGTCGTCAGCCCAGGCCTGACAGCTGAATTTCTCATGGCCCTGGGGCCCTGCTGCTTGCAGCCCTACCGGCGGCCCTGCAGCGAGGCCTCCCGGTTCACGGTCGAAAGATGCGGCCCTGAGGCGGCGCCTGGTGCCATGCCAGTGCAACATGATCTGCGGCGAATCCGCACGAGGGTGGAAGGGTTCAGGGACGCTCCCCTCTGCAAACTCCGCTTACCCCAAGTAGAAGACACAGCCCACAGAACTTTACAACCCAAGAGCTATGGAACTCTCCTTCGTGTCTGTGCAAACTTAATACTCTTCCGCCTGCAGCACGGTCTGGACCATTTTCTTTTTCACGAACTGTTCCGGGCATCGGGTGGCCTCAAGCGACGAAGCATGAGCAAGATTTGGCAGCAAGCCAAGCTTCTAAGCAAGCCCGCCTTCCCACTCAGCTAATCTGATGCGAAGGTCCTTGTTTTCACGATGCAAGACGGCAGCTTCCTGCGCACAGAGGCAACGCATGCGATGCACTGCCCTCTCCAAGAAACCATTGGGACAGGGCAGTCTCGAAAACCGATTCAACCCTGAGTCCTTCTCATAGTCTTTCAGCGCTTCTACTTGCTTCTGCACAAGCAACCTTGATTGTTGCAGTGCGTGCGCCCTAGCGACAGCAAGTCGCTTATAGTGACCGGCTTGACTGACTAGTCGTCCTGAGAAAGACAGAAAAACATGGAGTGGGTGCCGCTGGCTGCAACAAGTCGCGTCATGGACTCGCATGTAGCAACAACAACTTGCTGGAGGCTGTCAACCTGAACGGTGCAGGTTCGAACTGTCCAAGCAGGACTGCGCGAGCATCTGTTGAGTTGAGTTCATCTCAGGCGCAGACCTGATGGAGCAGCTGCCCCATTCCGGGAAGATTTTTCTGATCGGGCACCTGCGGACGGCATGAAGCGAATTCCCCATCCAATTCCTGCTCGCTTCCAGGGATGGCTGGCAGCATCCAGGATTCCAGCCTTGTCCATCCCTAGCTCCTCCTGGGCAGGTACGTGAGATTCGAATCTAAGCAACCGGGCACCAAGGCTGTGTTCACGAAGATCTTAGCCAAGCGTCTACCTGTAGGAAAGCCTCAAACTCGCCGGACGGCTCATGACCGCCACTGCTGAACGGCATGCGACCTCGAAATTAATAGCCTCGGTCGGAATTGTTTCAAGCTCGCCACACCACCACTCCGAATACTTGTACGAGGTTGGCTGAGCCCAGGTCTCAAACTGTCTTAGGTGCAACCGCGGACGGGCACACCGACTTCCACTTGTCAAGAAACTAACAACACCCGGGCTTGACCCATGGGGCTGCGGAAGCCAAGCGAGTCAAGAGCAGAACGCCACATCTTCTCCGAGAAGCATCGAGGCATATCGAGCCCGTATCCATCCCTGCTGTCCCTGCTGTCCCTGCCTCTCGGGGGGAGATGTCCGAAGCGGCCAAGTCACCTAAAGAAGGAGTGGAGCCGGGAGCCGGGAGAGCCATTTCAGCAAGGTCTTCAAAGGCTCACTGAACTTCTTTTCCGTGAGCAGCGGAGCGGAGACGTCTGTCCCGTGTTAGGACATTCAGCCTGTCTTGACAGATGGAAGCTGCGCAGTCAGTAGTAAGTCGTGTCTTTCGTGACATGACGTGGAAAACAGAGCGGCTTGTCAATCTGCCCAATACACGCCCATATGTAGTTGCCGAGCATCACCGGTGAAACGTCGTAGCCTTTCATCTGTGCAATCCTGGCATCTGCAAGCTTGGTCGACAAAAGGTTTCAGACTCCAGACAATTCGAAGGTTGCCAATATCATGGACTGGCCGGTCTACAATGCAAAATCATTGGATGCTACCACAGAACGAACCCCATACCAAAGAGCACACTGCCGTCGAGAAGCGAAGCTATATCTTCCAGCGCGGCAATGGCCGCCGCACGCAAGGCCACTTCGGCAGCGCCGCCGCTCGGAAGGGGAGTATGCAGGTCCAGTTGGGTCGTGAGCTCCTTGGACGCAGAAATCCATCAGCATAGGCTGCAACGCATGCAATGGCATGCAACCATCCCTCCATAAATGGACCATGGTGTCCAAGGTTCCAGGGTAGTCTTCACCACGTGCTCCCGTCGTAGAACGCTAATCACAAGCGGATCCACATTGGCAGTGAGCATCTTGATGTCTGCAAACTCGAAGCGGTCATCTCGAAGATGGAAGCGCTCCTTTCCGCATGTCCGAGAGATCCCTGATAGAATTTGACAAGCAAAGGCCTCTTCTCTTACGGAAGCTTTACCGCATGATTCACGGCAAGGTCACATACAGCTCGTTCACCACACTCTGGGCTTTCTTGTAGAAGTAAACCGGGAGCCCACCAAACTTGTCAACATCCTGGTGGCAATGATGCGCAGACTGCACGCGCTCAGACGCTCACCACCTCTGACAATGACAAATATATAGGCATGAGGGAGCTCTCTTGCAGTGACTCAGAAAGCCAGGGCCTGAAAACAGCTCCTTGGCTATGGCAAAGCAAGGAAGCGAGGCATCGAGCGGAATGTGATCTGAAGTTTCGGAAAGCGGCGGGAAGGTTTCTGCCAGCACCTGGACCAGCTTGGAGGCCGCTGTTGCATCTTTGTAGAAGCCATTCACGGCGAACATGACGAACTCTCGGAGATTCCTCACATGAACTATGCTTGCCTCGTGCGGCCTCGTCGTCACAAGAGCCGACTCTCTCAGAGCGAATCGAGCTGCGGATGGCCCTTTTCCAACAGGGTCTCGCCCAATTCGCGAAGAACCTTGCCGGCAGCCACCGGCAGCCGCAACCACGGGCCGAAACGGAAGTGGGAAACCTTACTTCGTATTTCTACCTGGCCCTCCAAACGGCCAAGTCGCCGTATGTAGCTTTTGCACATACCTCAGGTTGACTCTACAGTCTGCAGTCTACAGCCTGTCCACCCAAAGTCTCGGGCGACCTCTGCGATCTAAGGGGCTCTTGCAGCACCTCGCTTTGCAACCCGAAGTACTTGGCAACGTCGGACACGCGAAGACTGCAGAGCCAGTCCTTGATACCGAAATCTCAAATACTGAAACATTCCGAATGTGAACTCCAGGAAGTCAACAGCGCAAGCAAGCGGCTGCGCGCCCGTCTGGACATGCTGCAAGAATTTTATCCATACCAGCCCGCACCTCCACAAGTGTGAGAACACTCCCAGTGACCAGGTCTACAGGCCGGTGCTTCGCTTCGCGGCGGGCTTCAAGGATGTCCAAGGCAGTGATTTTCTGTAACTCTTGGGGCGAAGTCCCCTCGCAACCACCACGAATACAAGACAGCAATTATTCAAGGCCCCCAACTTTCACAAGTCTACGTGTATGTAAAGTCAAGAATCATCAAAATCTTTGCAGGCTACAGCTGCTCGGCGTGCTTGAATTGGCAGAACCTGGTCAAGGTATGCTGGCTTGCATCTGTTTTGCATTTGCTGTTTGCATTGGCTTGTTTGCGCACTTTGTTTGTGTGTGTGTGTGGATCTTGTGTTTTGAAAACAGTAACAAGAAAGCAGACGCCTCATGCTAAATGCCAAAAACGCAGCCTGCCCCCACCCCCNCCCCCCCCCCCCCCCCCCTGCCACGAATGCAAAAGACAGGAGGCTGGGAACACAAAGCAAACGAAAAGCAAAGTGGCCCAGAGATATACGTCCAGAAAGTCTCTGAGCTCAGAGGCACCGTCTGCCAGGGCCCAAGGCCATGGTGGGCATGAAGCTCCTCGCGCCAGCCGGAGCCGAAATCCATGGCTCCAGCAAGGCAGATCAGCGCTGCCTCCTGGGACCCCAAGGGTAGGACTTGACTTCTATAAATGCTACCCGTAACATCTCAAAATCGGTGCTTCAAAAAGAAGCTCACTTCATGCCCCCGACCGCGACAGCTTAGGCGCGTCAGATTTGGAAAAGCGGCCAGCTGCAGTACTGAAGATTTGGACTTCGCATGGTGATAGCAAGCCCTTCTGAAAAATTGGCAATTGCCAAACCCATGGACGGGCCGCTGCTTTGATTCCTTCTCTTTGTGGTTAAGTTGGTTGGAAGACTCGATGCCTGATGTATGTCTAAGTTCTGCTTGCGCGCCTCACCGACTGCCTGAGATGATCCCGCTGTGCAAGAGGCCTCACAAGTCAGGGGTCTTTTGCTTGGGATGCTGTTCAAGAAAACCAAGCTCCATGCATCCATGGGCTGATCTGCCAGCGCACACATGTCCTCAAAGCTGGTCCATCTGCGATGAGGTGCAGATCCCATCAACAAGCTGGGATCCCCGAAAACACGCTGTTACTCGGGGACTCGCGCTCGCAAACTGGAAGGCTAAGCCAAAGGATTGCTTGCCCTTGCTCCATTCAGCGAAGCATCATCGAAATTCAATGATGCCGCGAAGCAGGCAGTGTTCATGCGGCTCGCCCATGCCGGTGCCTCGGCTGTTGGAGCTGTTGCGCCGTGCGACAGGCTGCGACCGGCATTGCAGGACCGTGGCCTCGAGCTTGGAAGCCTCGTATCAGGACTGCAACAGCAAAATGAAAGATTCCTTCCGGAAGAGCAATACTAAGAGTGTGTGCAAGCAAGGGGCTACATCTTGGAGAGCACAGCAAGAATGGCGCACACGTTCTGGATAGGGCATGTCCAATATGTGCCTTGCAAGTCGAGGTTTTCGGACTATGTCGCGCGCCATATCTCATGTTGATAGGGGGAAGATTTCCGTGCAACACACGTAAAGATAGATCAAGCAGTAACTGGCCCAGCAAGGTGTGACAATCACGTACTTGTAGCAAACAAGCACTGAAGCGGGCTGCAGTGAAGCTTCATCACGCTCGAAACACAAACTGTCACACCCTCTTTTGGACAGGGCACCCGAAATCGGGGAAGCCAAAGACCTTGAGCCATGGATCATCCGCGAGGGCCATCGGCAGCAGGGCGTCGTTCTCTTTCCGACTCCGAAATCCACTTGACTATCTGCTGCACATGCCGGTCCAAGCCTGAATATGTGCATTCATCCAGGTTCTCTGGAGTCTTAGGCGAGGCGGGGAAGTGAACCTCAAGAATCTGAACTTCCATTTGTCTCCCCAGGCAGTCCTGGGTTTCGGCTAGATGAGCTACAGATAGCCGCGGAAAGCAGATTTCGAGATAGGCCATCGCTCTAACGGACTGTAACGAGAAGCGCTTCGGCGCCTTTTGCCTGCATGATCACGCATGCAGGTGTCGATAAGCTGAATGGTACGAACATGCAGAGGAGTAATTAGCCTTATTGAAGAGATACCGTCCGATCAGAGCCGTGTCTTGGACTTCTGCATCGGGTCCCACGCCTCATGTGCGAGCACTCGCCACAACAAATGTCAATACTGCCCGTTGATGTTGGTAATGTTTGCAACTGTGCAGCTTAAAAGTCGCGCCCGAACTACATGTAGCTTTCGATTCAGATTCAGGACGGAAGCTTCACAAAACATGAATGGCCAAAGCGCCTCAGGTGAGGTCCATCGCAGGCCCGGGCGGTTGGCAGGGCCGCGCCTGCCCAAGCAGTCGATGCCGTGACGTCCACAAACTACTCGCCGACTGTGCCTGAGGAATCATTGGAGACGGCGCTGGTTGTGGAACTGCGCATCCTTGCACTCCAGCTGCCACGGAGCTTCCGCCAAGCCGTAAAAAATGAAGCATGACTCGCTTTGAGGATTTGACCTCCGTTCATCACAGGGAACGCCCCCTGCATAGGGCAGGGCTGGAGCTAAGGCACCGCCGCGATTTCGAATGACTTTGACTTGCACAGATCACGGCCTGTGCGACTTGCGGAGCAAGGGGTCTGCAGCCAGCAAGTCCCATGAATGGAGGTACCATGGCCTGCGCTGCACTCATCTGCATTCGAATGTTCCGTGAGCAACGCAGAAACTCGAACATGAGAAAGACGGGAGACTGTGCCTGACCGTGGGCCGGCATCTGGGGTCTCAGGGGCAACCTGGCAGTCGGTCATACTTGGCGCTCTCAGCTGCACTCTCTAAATGTTTGCTGACATAGCCTAGTTGCGCTGCACAGCGCAATTGACAACAGCACGCCATGCACATGCAATTGCCCCTCACGGCAGATGTTGCCGAAGGCAGCGGCAAAGCATGATGCACTCGTGCGGAATAGCGGCTGCTGCATGGACGTGGGCGGTGGCCCATGCGCAAACTGGAGAGCCTGCAAGCAGCTGCGAGTGCTGGGGCCCTGGGGCAGCTGAAAGCCAAGTCGGCCGAACCTGCACAGTTGGATTGCCCGGAGCTTGGCTGATGCTAGGCATTCGCTGTGGACCTGCCGGGGGCATGAGTCAATCAACATGCTTGAAGCCCAAGGGATTCGGATTGTCACAGCCCCGCGTGCGATTCAAACAAGGACAGAATCAAGTCAACGAATGCCGATGCTGTCGCAGTGGATATTGCAGCCTGAAACTGTTTCGTAGCAGGATTGAGGGCCGATTCATCGGCCCTCGGTGCCCACTGCCTCTTCTTCCGACCTCTTTAGCATTGTGTTTTCCACCGCCCCTTCCTGGTTTGCATGACCCCCACTTCGAAGGCAGGATGGTGATCTGTGTCTATTTTTTAAAATTTCAGGACTGGCAGGTGCAGATCACAGGCTAGGAACCTGCAGCACTGCCGCGAACAAGCCAGCGATCGCATCACGCGTGATAGCACGTCCGCCCCAAATGTGCACTACTCTGGAGTGTCGAGTGCCGCAGTTCTTCACTTCAATCGCTGTAGATGATTACACGAAGCATCCCTACTCGCATGGCCATCTGCAGAAGGCATGACTCAGCGTCACAAGAACCGAGGTGCAGATGCTGCCTGGGCATGGCGATGGCACCATGGCTGGCACCTCAGCTCTTCCCCCCCTACAGTAAAGCTCGGCCTGGCCTAACCGGCCTTCTGATGGCTGCGGACAATGATGCTGTAGGATAGCAGCCAGTGGCAACCTGCTGTCTGAAGTCAAGGTGCTGTACATGGCACCACCTGCTGTTGAGGCATCGCCACAGCTGGCGAAGCCATCTGCCTACAGCCCCCGCAGACTGTCGATGCAGTACGAGGGCCGGGAAAACGTCAACACGATCCATATAACTTGAGGGCATGCTGCGCTTGCGGTGCCACGCTGAAATGGTTTGCCACAGCGGCGTGTCTGCTCTCGGCAGCCGCCTGTGCAGCTTCCGCTGCCTGCACATGTGAGCTCGGCTGCGACGAGCTTCCATGATCCCTCTGAACACATCGAGCCTTGGCCGCGGCCTCGGCAGCATCAGCAGCTTGCCTGGCTCGCCTCCCATGGCTTCGGCTGTGCCCTTTCCTACATTTGGTCAAGGAGACCACGTGTCAATATCATCGCCTCACTGCTGCCCGCAACTCCTCCATGGAGTCAGTGGCAGCCGCCACTTGCGCCTGGTGCAGTGCCTGGACTGCAAATGGCATGCTCTAACTCGGACTCTTCGCCCCTCTTGTTCGGATGACCCGTCTTCCCTGTTTCCTCACCCGTCAGTCATATCAGGACCAGCCTGTTGTGCGGAGCTTGCATTCGCCCTTGCCAGACCCTCTGCTTCCTCTTGCGTGGCTCAAAACCAACACCGAACAAATAAGCAAGTTCAAGAAACGCGCGTGTGAAATTTCCATCGACAAAGCTTGTGCGTGGAGTCCTGCACAGTGCGGCTCACTGTGCTCGGGTCTTCCTGTCGCGGGTCTCGTGTCACGGTTCGACAAACTGCTCAACCCCGCGCTCCCCAGAGGAGCTTTCAGAATTCCGCCTTCACCTCAAGCGTCTCCTTGGGGGGCGGGGAGTCGGCACCTTAAGAGGTTTTTGAGACAACACTCACCATCAGCAGCTTCAGGCGCAGTAAGCGTAAGCCCACCACCATCGTCCAGCACAGTGGCTGATCTGATGTAGGTCAGCTTTGGGAAGTTTGTCTGGAGGTACAGGTTCCTGAGAGAGTCCAGGCGCACGAGAGTGGATTGAGGATGAAAGTGGGAAATGCTGCAAAGACACCCCTCGGCATTTATTCTGCTTGTGTCCTCAGACAAGGACATGTTGAAAAGCATATGGCAACTTGAGATACATGTTGACGCTCATTGTTGCTCATAGACTCCTAGCGACCGTTGAAATCCCAGAGTGGTTACGGGTCTTCAGATTCCTACGAATCCTACGGAAGGATCACAGAAGTGCCTACTTGTCGGGTATCATGGGGAACCAAAGGTTAACCTTTTTCATAATATAGTATAAGGATTATATAGGGATTATACTACCCCAAAAGGTTAAAGGTTACCTACTCTACTACTAGGAGTGTAAGTACAGAGAGCTCAGAGCCCCGGGCCGGGCCCTGCCCGCCAAACTCCACGATGTCGCCTCGGCTTCGAAGCGGCCGCTTCGATGGGAAGATGCTTGCAGCGCATTGCTCAAAGGTCCATTCTGCGATCTGGCCGCCATAAACTGTTTCAATGTAATCCAGCACATCCAGCGAAGCCTTCACACTCAAAAGTACTCGAAAGTGCTCTATGAATACAGTTGTGACTTTACCGGCTCCAGGTCAAACAAGAAAGCCTCTGCCACAGCCCCAATTGGTGTCTCCTCGAGAGGTGCACCACGCAGTTCGCCGGCTTTCAAGTGTGCACTCCAGAACCCTGCACGGTCCCACGACTTGTCGCCCAAGCAGTGGGACATGTCGCCCGTGCAAATGAAGAGCGTAGATTTTCGAGCATTTGGGCCTCTCACACACAGTGGATACAGCTGGCTACTTGTGCTTCAGCCTGCCTGGATTTGACTTTGCAAGCCCATCCTGCCTATTGCAGCAAAGCTCACAGCACCCAGCAAGAAAGGCACTCCTGTCGCAGGGGTCTCAGCTTGGATGATTTGTCTCACTGTGTGGAAGGTCATCCGCAGGCCTGTTGGCGGGTCGTCCGGTATGGGGGGCCACGGTCGCTTTGGTGGCAGTCCGAATTGGGAGATGCAACCCTGGCAGGGGACATGCCTGAAGCACTCTTGACCAACTCGATAACTGCCTTGATCGCCCGATAAAAAGCGAGATTGCTGAGATCTCCTGAAGTGGCCAGTTCCAAGAATCCTGAGCACACACACTCACACACACACACACACACACGCACGCACACATGCACAGTCATTCATCTTGTAGCGTCCGTGCTGCAGTCTTTGCAACGGCGACGGCCAACCGTTCTTGTGCTGTAATATTATGTCAAGATGCGGCGCGTGCCATGTGGTGCCCAATCCTTGGCAACAAATTATCACAGGCACTGCCGGCTTCCCGGTGGTTTGGTAGCAGAGGCCATCACGGGCCTCACAATGATATCGATAACCCCCACTGTTGTGTCCAACCTTTCTGCTCTCACGCTTGCACAATGGAATTCACCGCCTACACTGCCCACCTCACGGTGTATGCCACTGGCTGGTCAGACAATGTAGGCTTGGGGCTTTCCTGCATCCAGAGATGTTTGCATTTGGCACTGGAAGATGATCTCCGAACAGCTCGGTCATCTCGCCGAGTATGTCCTCGTGCGCCGGCTGGATGACTGGCGCACTCCTTCCGTGCACCGTCTCGCGGGTCACAGCTGTCATGCCTGACGAAGCAGTCCTCATCACCTCGCTGGTGGTGCTTGTATCCTTCCAAGCAGGAGCAGGAGACCAAGATCTTCCTAGGCTGGCAGGAGGTCCTGCGCAGGCGTTTTTACCTCAGCGTCGTCCAGAATGCGCGAATAGAGCGGATATTATACAGTAGCGCTCACGGCTCTCTTCGCCCTCTTCGCCTCTTCGATCTTCAGGTCCCACTCGGTGCTGCCCTCAGCCTGGCTCAGGACCTGGGCCCAGCCGGGAAGGGAAGGGGACGAGCCCGAGGCCCTTCGAGAAGCTCGTGCCAACAAAAAGCCGCTAAGCCCAGGGCCAAGACGCTTCCGCCGCCACAGCTGTCCGGGACTCGGATCCGAACCTTTTCGGAGCCACCTCTCACAGGCCTCGGACTCTTCGAGAGATCTCCCGATCTTCCCAAAGCCGCTCAAGGCCTCAGCCTCAGAGCCTCAGCCTCAGCCTCAGCCCTCGACACATCCAACAAGGTGCCGGGCATCGCCTGGGACCCGAAAGGGAAGACGGCTTGAGGCTTGAGGCACAGCCTTTTGAAGCAAAGGCTCGCCATCTGGCACCGACATCTTCACCTCTGCAAAGTGAGGAGGGCCAGGGCGGCTGCAGGGTGGTGCCAGAGCTAGGAGAGCCTCATACCTTCTGTCTGTGGCCATAGCTGCCAGTCCAGCACATGGAGTGCAGGCTATGCGTCCTTCCTGTACACCCACTGTGAGCCCAGAGGCAGCTTCGAAAGAATCAAAGTGCCGTCGCTGACATCTTTGACAATGCGTAAGCCGCAAGCATCTCCCCACAGCAGAGCTCCGAAACCAAGCAAAGTCTCGGACTTGGACCAGGTCTGCAATCCGCCTGCACGCAGACTGCCTACAAGTGCCTCTTTCTGGACAACTTTCTGGACAATGCGATCAGTCGGCGCATGTGAACCATCCGACCCATTGCGCCTCGGCACAATCATGCTCCGGGCCTCCTCTACAGTCATAGGGACCCTTCGGGGGGTAGGGGGAGGGGGGTAGGGGACTGTACTTCCTTAAATAGGCCTTAATAAGTCCTTATTATGTGCATTAAGGCCCCCTACCGCCCCCTACCCCCCTAAGGGTCCCTATGGTGCAGGCCATACTACTCATTGAGCCGTTCATGAGCACGACATGCGCTAGCCTTTCGATATGATAGCCTGCAGGACCGGGACAAACATGAGAGGTGGGCATCACAGTAGAAACACTGTTTGTCCGCATCATGACCAGCTGAGCCGACAGGCGCTCTCAGTAACGACTCGCCATGCTTCATTTAATGCACGCGTTGAGATGTGCCTCAAGTGATGCGATCGAATCGAAACCATTCCACGCAGAACCCTGCTCTTCTCCATTGCCACTGTACCGATAGAAGGCAACCCGATTGCGCATCTCTGGCTCATGTCTGTACAACCTCGGGCGCTACTCATGGCGCCTCGCATGAGCAGAAATGCCTTGCAGGATTCCTACCCTGCAGCACTGGAATCGAAGTGAAACTAAACTATGACGTTGGTCATCTGTTTCGACTTCTTTTGGAAGACTCTTTGGGAACAGTAATGACAGTCCTTTGACCCTGTTCCAAATTTCATGTGCAGAGCATTGCACTCAATTCCGGATGACATCTGCCAACACTATGTCGTTTGCGCTCGGCATCTTGGCAGCAAGGTCTCTGCTTTCGCAGATGTCAGGGTCCTTACACTTTTTGGGGGGCTCCAATCCTCTCATCCCGACAAGGTCTGCATCTCTTCTCAGATCCAAGTCTCGCCCGTGTACAGGCCGCTTTGAGGCGTGGCTTCAGCTGCTCCAGCTGTAGCCGTCCATGCCTTGAAAGCCATTCCGAAAGGGGTAGTTGTCAGAATTATGGTCCCTGTTGGGTACCTAAATAATATAGTGCCGTATTATATTGAGGACCCAAAAAGGGACCTCAATTTTGACAACCACCCTGTTGTGCGCTTGCATTTGCCCGCTCAACCTCGCCTCAGTAGGCCATCACGGACCTGACCATTCTTCGGGTTGGAAAGACCATTGGCCTGATGCAAGCTGACAGCGCATTTCAAGAGCAGGAACAGTTTTCCAAGTGCGCGTGCCTCCCTGCATGGCTCGTCCAGGAGAGCCAGCGAGTGGGCGATGGCCGCTTCTGCAGCTTCTGCATCAAGGCCTTGGACACAGCCCTATATTGCCGCACTATAATATGGGACCACGAGCACATTAGCATCATAATTTAGGCTATGGAACGGCTGCGCTTCATCGCGGCCAAGCACTCCTGGCCATGGACTGCACAGGCTCCACTACAGCAACCACCACAGGAGAGCGTGCCTGCAATTCTTCCCGAGAGCATTGCTGGGAAGGTTCGTCCCCCCTGTTCCTTGGAAGAAGACGCAAGCATTAATCAATTGACATGACAACAAGCACTCAGGCAAGCTAGACCGGCCATTAGCGAATTCCTTGTGCTCTGTGACATGTTGCAGGCTAGAGTACAGTAGTGAGCTTAGCACGCCGACGGTCCCTTCAAGAACCGGTGACAGGTAGATGCAAACCAGGTGTCTGCAAGCCCTCCAAGAGCCGGGAAGTCCCCTCCAGCTGGGCCAGGGCTGTGGGCAGCTTCGTGAGCTGCTCAAACAACCTCAGGGCTACTTGCGGGTTGCTGTTCAAAAGGTGACCTTTACCTGTGTTTTATTCCAGTTGTTTCCCTTGTTGTCAGTGGACTATGAACGCTACTACTATGACAATGTCATCGTTCCCTAACCACGGCAGAAGAAGACCTACTCGCAGTCCCGCTTTCACACCTTTCATGTTCAAGGAGCTGTCAGGAAAGAACCTGCTTATGGGGGCCCAATTAATTGCGAGAAGGGGCTTTGCATGCAAACTGGTGAGCTGGCGTTCCGCGTCGGACAGACACGAGGTCACGGTGTCCTGCTGGAGTAGCGGTGTAGCTACCACGCGCAGCCAAAGTCAGTTCCAGCATGTTCCAACAGAAGCCGTCCTGCCGCCATCGCAAGACCTCCTTGGCCACGCTTCGTGTTCTACTTCAGGTGCATCTATGGACAGTCAAGCCGGGGACATTATTTCCGACCCCCAGTATTTTTTTTCTGACCCCGGGTGTTTTTTTGACCCCCGAGGCTATCTTTCTGACCCCTGAGGTTACTTTTCTGACCCCTCATATTCGTTTTTTGGCCCCTCGGAGGAGGCAACTTCACCCCGCCGGTCGGGAACCCCGTGTGCTTCTAAGTACCTATGCACTCTTCTAATGGCTTCTTAGTTCCCAGACAAGGTTCCTGTCTTGCGAGAGATGCGGGTAAAGCGCCCGATGAACTGAAGCCAAGAGCAGTCAGCCGATTCTGTGCTGAGCTCCCTAGTTCGAAACCAAACTTTGGTCACGAAATACACATCATCAAAAACCTCGTGAAAGTCAGTCTCCCAGGACCTGGATTGATATTTTAAAGGCTCGAATGAAAGCCAACGGTCTCTTTTCTTACACACCTTGAGCTACGCACAGCATAGTCCAATCAGGCTTGACTTGCACAGTCCAGCGCGTTGTGGATAAACATACATCATGATATGTTCTGGGGCTCTAAGGTTTCTCTTTTGCGGATCTGCGCCCTGTCCGCTACTGACGACCTTCGTCCAGACTCAAAGGAATGTAGATTGGTGGGTTCCGCTACCATAAAAGCTCGAATGAAAGCCAACGGTCTCTGTTTCTCACACACCTTGAGCCTCAGCACAGCATATTCCAAGCAATCTTGACGTGCGCAGTCCACCATGTTATGGATGAACGTACATCTTGATATGCAGTAATGGCAACTTACGATTAATCAACCCCCCTGATTAAAGCGACGCGTCTGGGGTCCGGAACCTGGGAAAAAGTAGGGGCAAGAGGAGTTTAGAAGGGCGACAGCGACGCCCCCTTATAGTGGCCTCAGACCTTACCAAAAACCCCCCAGATTAAAGCTGTTCTCCGCCTCAGCCCTTCGAAAATGCAAAAGCTTTGTGTTCACTGTATAAACGTATTCCCCAGCAGGCAGTCGGAAAGCTGTGCTGCANCCTTACCAAAAACCCCCCAGATTAAAGCTGTTCTCCGCCTCAGCCCTTCGAAAATGCAAAAGCTTTGTGTTCACTGTATAAACGTATTCCCCAGCAGGCAGTCGGAAAGCTGTGCTGCAGAAATCTTTTGCTCAGACGGTAGCTTCTGGCGGAAGGCAGCTACCGAGTGGAAGCTCAGCGACTACTGTCTGATATTGTCGGCCGATAAATTGCATTGGGGATCCTGGTCCAGGCTATCATGCTCATGCATCAGACAGTAGTGCAGCATATGTAGCCGAAAGCATGGCACGTCTCAGACAGCTGATGCCTCGCTTGAGTTAGCAGCTATCAGTATCAGCGCTTAATTATGAGTGTTTGAAAGGCTCATCGATATCGAAACTTTCGGCTGCTGAACACATGTCTTCAGACGAAGGTCTTTGACGAGCCGGGCGGATGCGGCCTTCTGTTCTTGGGTTAGAACCCAAAATTGAACGGTTTCGGGTTTAGGTCATTGTAAACCTTAAAGTGCACCTAAACCTAACGCTGTTTGGTGGCATCTACCAGGGCGTAGAGAGAACATCTTAGCTGACTTGTGAAGTTGCCTAATTCTGGTCTCCCAGAGCTTCGAAGATGGCTAGGGCAAGCCAAAACAGCATTTTGGATGCCCGAAAATGCGTTTTTGGCTTTCTAACTAGGTCTATCGGCTCTTATTACTTGGTCGTGTCGACGGTGTCTAGAACCCAAAATTGAACGGTTTCGGGTTTCGGGTTTAGGTCATTGTAAACCTTAAAGTGCACCTAAACCTAACGCTGTTTGGTGGCATCTACCAGGGCGTGGAGAGAACAGCTTAGCAGACTTGTGAAGCCTAATTCTGGTCTCCCAGAGCTTCGAAAATGGCCAGGGCAAGCCAAAACAGCATTTTGGCTTTCTAACTAGGCCTATCGGCTCTTATTACTTGGTCGTGTCGGTCTAGAACCCAAAATTGCAGAGACCCGGGGAAGTGGGTCCCGGTTTCGTACCCCCCCTGAAGCTTAAATTCTGAAGCCGAGATTCGGCGCCTAAATTCGGTCGGTGCTGGCTGAAGCCGAAAATCCGCTGACGCTCGAATTCGGCGCCGATATTCGATCCGGCAAGCGACTGAAGCCGAAAATGGTCCTGACGCCTAAATTCGGCGCTGAAGCCTAAATTCGGCCTTCAGCCGAAAAGGTGCCTG
>BGNK01001709.1:52250-131888 GCA_003297005.1 Symbiodinium sp. clade A Y106 | reverse complement strand
GAACCGGAATCGCCAAATGAGGGGGCGTGTTTTTTTGATTGATGAATCCGAGTCGCGAAATGAGGGGGCGTATTTAAGATTTACGATTAACCGAAATCGCCAAATGAGAGGGAAGATACCGGAGGAACCGGAATCGCCAGATGAGGGGGTGTGTTTAAGATATAGGTATATGATGCATCCGAAGAGGTTTGAAGCTGAAAGCTTGAACCCTAAAGTTGAATCCGGTGGCCAAGTGACCCNCAAAACGGTGCGGACTCGCCTTGGCTAAGTGACCCTGGTTTTTGGTGGCTACGTGACCTCGGCACCGACAATAGAGGCTTTTGCTATTAAAATATCGAGAACATGAAGTGTTTCCTATGGAAACATAGCGAAATCAGAGGTTTTCCTATGTAAATACTACGGGACTACTACGACCAGTTTATCCAGTTTAATTTTTTGATACAAATTTAATTTTTTTTGATCCCTCCCCCTCAGGATTTNACGGGACTACTACGACCAGTTTATCCAGTTTAATTTTTTGATACAAATTTAATTTTTTTTGATCCCTCCCCCTCAGGATTTTCTGTGGCCCTGCTGCAAAAGTACTGGTTTAATTTTTTGATCCTGATTTTAATTGTTTCTTGATCTTTGTGGTTTATTTTGTTTGATCCTAATTTTATTTTTTTTTGATCCGTCACCCAAATACTACTACTACTACGACGACGACGACGACGGCTGCTACTACTAGTACTCGTACTCGTACTCGTACCAGTACTACTACTACTACTACTACTACTACTACTACTATTACTACTACGACTACTACTACTACTACTTGCTACTAGTACTACTACTACAATTACTACGACTTCTCAAGCGCTCTAAGCTTTTCGCATCAGCGAGGCTGCGGGAGCCCGCAAGAGAGACTCCAGAAACTTGTTTCTCAGGCGTTTATTTTCTTTTTGATCCTTTTTTATTTATTTTTTGATCCTGGGCTGCGTAATTTTTTTTTGATCCTTTTTTATTTTTTTTTGATCCGGCAGCCCCCGTTTGGGTAGCATGGCTGCAAGTCGACCCTCCGGCAAAGAGACATGGCTGCCTGCTTTCTAACACAGTGTGTCTTAGGACGACAAGTCGTCTTGGCGTGTTCAACCCCGGCGCCTGGTCTATCGTCTTGGTCCAAGCAAGAAACCCTACAGAACCATACCCTAATGACTCTTTTAAATTCCTTATACCCTTATGCGCGGGGGGAGAGTATTTAGCATAGGGTGTTTAAGGCCTCGGAGTCTGTGGCCAAACGCTTTTACATGCAGTTTAGAGTTTGTAGGCTTACTGACTTGACTCCCGACTGACTCCGCCCCGGTTTTAGGGCTTACGGTTGCCTAATTTCTGATCGGGCCTTCATTCCAAGAAGAAAAGTTAACCCTAAACCCAAAAACCCTAAACCCTGAACCCCAAAACCGTAAACCCCTAAACCCGAAACCCCTAAACTCTAAACCCTAAACCCTGAAAGACATTCGAGGATCCAAGTGTGGAAGCCTTGAACCCAACTTTGAGGCTCACGTCGTTTGCCCCCGGAGGGAATGCTAGTAGTAGAGTAGGTAACCTTTAACCTTTTGGGGTAGTATAATCCCTATATAATCCCAATATTATGAAAAGGGTTAACCTTTGGTTCCCCATGATACCCGACAAGTAGGGAATGGTACATGGCGTGTCATCCCCGAGGTCTTGCGGGTGGTTTAGGGTTTAGGAGTTGAAGTGTTTAAGGGTTCAGGGTTTAAGGGTTTAGGGTTTAGAGGTTTAGGGTTTAAGAGGGTTCAGGGCTCAGGGTTTAAGGGTTTAGGGGTTTAGGGTTTTGGGGTTGAGGGTTTAGCCCAAGCCCCAAGCCCCAAACACAAAAGCCTTCCAGCACCCCCCAACTACCCGCTATTCTACCCTAGGTACCCACTACTAAGGACCATAAGGGCTCCTTTCAAGGGTACGTGGGGGGCTGGTTCTGAGTTCTGAACGTTTCAGCCTCCCAGGTCTTCGATCGTGGGTCAAGCAGCGGTCGCGCCTTGACCTCGGTCAGGGTTCCTTCCTGGGTCCATATGGCTTTCTTAAGGGGTTTGGTGGGTGTTAGTGTTCATTTGTTAGGGCTCTGGGTCAGGGTTCCCTCAGGGGTTTGAAGTCGAGGTTAGAGGTATGTACATATGGGGGTACGAGGGACTTGCGCTTGCAGCCATAATTACTGCACCCAGAATCTTCTTGATCAACATTCAGTGATTCATGACTCTTTAAGACGGGTATCGGTTGCAGGACTTGAAACGGATTCTGCGACAGACCACCCGAGCACCTACTCGAAAGGATCGCAATGGCCTACGATAAACTGGAGGACTCCATGGGTTCCGGTCCCGAAGCAGCTCAAACCACATTGGCTTGAAAAGAATGTTATTCAGATGTATCTCTGAGGGTGCCATAGAGGTGCCCGAATAAAAACCCCCACCCTGTTCTCAATACTAGGCTGCCTATATCAAACTCTACAGCACCTTATAACATGTTTAAACGAAGCTAACGAAACCCTGTTCTGTTTGGGGTTTAGGCTTATAGTGTAGTAGGTGCATATGTAGAACTCTTTCATGGAACCGACACACACACACACATGGATACATACATACATACATGCATGGTTATATGTGAGGGTACGTATACATACATACATGTATATATATATATATATATATATGTCTGTGTGAGGTTATATGTGAGGTTACGTATACATAGATCAGTAAAAAAAATGTGCATGTATATATACATATATATATTTATTTATTTACAGATACATACATATACACTTTTTAATTATATACATAGACCCTAAACCATGAACCGTAAACCCATTCCCTAACCCATTAACCCCAATCTGCTACAGTAATGATCACTATGTTCATACTTAAAACGATGTTTAGTCAGACATACGCATATATATATATATGTACATATATATATATATGCATGCATTCATATATATATATATACATGTTTATATGTTCATGTTTGGTATATACTTTGCATTCAATTAGAACAGAGGATATTGCAATTTGCAGGCCTCGCCGGCGTGGCGGCAGCGGAGCTGCCGAAGGGTGGCCTTTCCGTGGGCCTTGGCCCTGTGATGCCTTGTGATGCCTTGTGTCCTTGTTTGTAGAAACACAAACTGCTAATATGATGTAGTGTAGTTTACACCATATGCATATATATATATATGTTCACATAGATATGTATATACACGCTCCTATAGAAGTAACATCCATATGCATGCATGTGTATGTATGTAAACACGTATGCCTGTATGCATGTATGATTATGAACGAACGAATGAATGAATGAATGAATAAATGTATGTCTCTAATACAGTATTTTACGATCCAATGTAATATATACCTGTCGCAGCCAACCTGATCAGTTTAGCCATAAAAAAACAACATGTACATGAGAACAAGCAGAATGCCTCCTCATGCTTTGTGCAATGAGAGTTAGTGAAGGTTATTGGGTCAGGGTTTAGAGATTAAGATTATCGGGCTTGACCCTAAACCTTAAACCCCTAAACCCTAAACCCTTAAACCCTGAACCCCTAAACCCTCAACAGTTTGAGTCTCAGTTTGGCATCATGTTCTTCTCGCAGAAGGGCTTCCTTGAGTTTCGTCAAGGGTCTATGTGGTCGGTATGTAAGTTCTTGGGGCTTGAACTTCTTCTTAAACCCCTAAACCCCGAAACCCCTCAACCCTAAACCCCTAAACCCTGAACCCTAAAGCCTGAAGACCCAAAGTCTTAAACAAAACCGTGCAATACCAAGCCAAAGACTGGTATTCCGTACTTGTACAACCCTGCTTCGACCTAAGTGGGCTTCGACAAGATTGTTGTTCATGCTTGGAAGCAAAGCCCTCTCAAAATATTTGGTAGCTACCCATGAGCCTCGACACAGTATCCAAGCTCCTACAACCGTTTCCGCACCCTACTACATACAACAATTCTGAACCCTAAACCCTTACAACACCATGTTAAAAGCCCTAAACCCTGAACTCCAAACACTAAAGCTTGTTCCTTTAAGGTGACTTGCGGCCGAATGCTTTCAAGGCGCGCCGCCAGGGTGGTGGGTTGCATGGTCATTTCTGCTTAATAGGTGTATAAATAGAACAGTAGTATTGTTATTATTATGCCCATAAAACCCGATTCCTAAGGCTCCAAAGTTTACGGTTTAGGGCAATCTAAGGTGTATGAGAGCCTGGAAGCTCAATGAGTACACTTTAGACTTTTCGAGATAACATTGCCCCGCATAGAACCGAAAGTTTACACTTTGGGGGATCATGAACCCAAGAATTTCTAGTGGGGATTTCCGAGTCAACAAAGCGCTTGCCAGCAGGCATCAGCTATCAGGAGACCTGTGACCTCAAACCCTACAAAATAGTGGGTTTTGACCCCTTAATTAGAGCGTAGAACCCTTAAAACGGTAGGTTTACGGATCCCCAGAGAAGGATTGCATCTTGACAGGGTGGCGGCACCAAGCCGTGAGTGAGCGGGCAAGATAATGAGTCTCTTACATGTACCCCAAACCCTACAAAAATAGTAGGTGATGACCCCATAATTATGGGTTTTAAACCCTAAACCCTAAACCCTAACCCTTAAAACAGCCGTAATTATTTTGGATGCCCGGTAAATCCGAGACCCTAAAACCCAAAACCCTAGAGATCCCTCATAGGAACCCTTAAGGGCAAGCTTATAGATCCCTTTAAAGGAGTCCCTGCAGCCCATAAACCCTAAACCCTAAAACCCTAAGCCCTAAAGCCTTAAACCCCAAATACCTAAACCCTATACCCTTTTAACGGAGCCCCTAAACCCGTGAACCCTGCTAGCCTTTTGGGAGCTTGAGAGGCCCTGGATAGACGTCCTACGCGTCGCAGCCCGCCGTGGATGGCGTTCGCGGCTCAGGGTTTAGGGTTTCAGGGCTCAGGGTTTTAGGGGTTAGGGCTGTAGGGTTCAGGGTTCTAGGGGTTAGGGGTGAGGGTTTAGGGATTTAGGGTTTGGGTTTAGGGCGTTAGGGGTCAGGGTTTGGGGTTTAGGGTTTTAGGGTATAGGATTTTAGGGTTTAGGGATTTAGGGTTTGGGGTTTAGGGTTTTAGGTGCTTCCCAGCAGCCAGGGCATCAGGGTGCTTTAAAGGGTTCCTTGAAGGAGGGTTTAGGGTTTAGGACTCCACAAGAAAGGTTTTAGGCTTAAGGTTGCGTGAAGGCTTCCTGCAAAGACCTCAGAATGAGAGATTTCGGGTTCAGGGTTATCTCTACAAGGGTTGTTTGCGGCTTAGGGGTTCGGGGTTGAAAAATGTAGGGCTATAGTCTAGATGTTTTGGGGCCGATTGAGTTAGATATTTAGGGCTTACAGGGGTCGAAGAGCCCACAGTGGAGCTCTTTGTGGTGTGGGTGCTTGTGGGGTTTAGGATGAGGGCGGTTTAAAGATGAAGACGAAGGCTAAAGGTTTTCAGACTGTTTAGGGCTGGGGGTTTAGTGTTTGGGGTTTAGGGTTCGATGCTTCATGCTAGGCAGGCTATCTTAGTTTGATCTGCAACCCCATATCCTTTGAACCAGCCGGTCGTGATCCGTTAATGCTTGGGTGCAACATGGTGCAACCCACTAAACGCTAAAGCCTAAACCATGGACAACTAGAGCCACGTGTGGGGCGTTTGCTTTTCAGCGCACTGTATACTGCAGGGGCCTAAATTACCAATACTCTTTTTGGGGGTTCCTGATTATAACAAATTATAATGGGCCCCCGAAACCCTATTCTAATTTCTAAGGCCCCTATATTAGTTTGTCGTCGTCCGTACAAGTCCACAGCGCTTCAGGTTCCTAAACCGGACTAAACCAGAAGCGCCCCAGCGTTGGCCTGCACCATCCCAAAGATCCCAATGTGATTCTCGCAAAACAATACTTGACTGGGTTTTCCCTAAACACTAAACGACTAAACCCTAGAAGCTTGCAGCAAGCTTCCTGTAAGACCACGCCTCTCATTGTGCTGGGAGGTTCAGTGGTCCGGGCAACATACTTTACTGCTCTTAGGATTTATTGTTCTGATAATATCACTCCAGGTGATTAGTAACAATTTTGCTTTTATTCTGGTTCTAGGGGCTAAGCATAGGGTCTTGATGAACACGACAACACCCACAGAAGCAACAGGAACACAAAGATTCCTCTAAACCACAAATGACCCTAACCCAAAAAGCGCAAGCCCTAAATCCTAAACCCATATAGTGACCCTTGTAGTAACCTTGTCGAACCCTTAAGAACCTTAGACTAGAGGAACCCCTTAAGAGGATTACGGAACCCTATGGTGCCCTTTGTAAGAATTCTTATGTCCAGAGACGCCAATCTCCCTGAATTAAGGAATATACCTTACAGTATAGTAGTATCTCAATATGATTTAAGGTATATTCCTTATTAGTTAAGGGATATTGGAGCCTCTGGGTATAACCCTGTCAGTCGCATTCCCCTTCGCCCTCCGCCCAGGGCCGATCGGTCGAGGCCTCTTGCTTCTGTGCCGGGTGTAGGGGTTTAGGGGTTTAGGATGGAGGTTTAGTGTTTCGGCTGATGATATAAATCCTGCATCACCCAGAATACGGAACATATCATAATTCCCATAGTTTAGGGTCCTTAAGGTAATGCAGGATTTATATCATCAACCTTTTGGATGCGGGGTTTAGGGTTTAGGTTTAGGGTTTTGGGACTGTGGGCCGGATCAAGGGTTCAGGGATTTAGGGTTTGGGTTTAGGGTTTTAGGGGTCAGGGTGTAGGGACTTGGGGTTTAGGGTTTTAGGGATTAGGATTTTAGTGTTTAGGGGTGCTACCCAAACTTGCGAGAAAAAGGTGATGTTCTCTAAATGAGGGTTTTAGTAAGAAACTTGATTGGGTTTGACAGGGCTTTCTGTGCGTTTGTAGGGCTTTAGGGTTATATAAAGTTTCGTAGTCAGCGTTTCTGGAACTATAAGGGTCCAGTAGCCTCCTGTATTCAAAGTGAACAACTGCCAAAAACTGGAAACGATAATAAGTTCGGGTGCGTTCTGCGGTCCTTACTCTTGGATTGCCAGCCGGAGCCAGTGAGGCCACACGTATATCATCTGCCTTGCGGGGACGGGCCGTTTCACTTGTCTTGTCTGGAGCAGCTCGCTAGACCCATTCAGTGCCCACGCTGCAGAAGGGTGGTCTCGCTAGAGCAGCAGTATGAAATCGACCAACTGTGTTGGTGGTAACGGCGCCTTGCAGAGAAGCTCGAGGAGGCCAAAAAGCGCAAGATCAGTGCCGCAGTGCCGAGAAGGACATCCAGAAATTTGAGCAGGAGCTGGGCCAGATCTGAAGGTTTCCGCCTTCGCCTCCACCAGGGCCCAGTTTCCCAGAGAGTGTGTCGTCTGATGGTCTTGATCTGGACGCCCTCGGCGCCCTGCATGAGTGCGCGCCCTCCGAGGAGCCTTGATCAGGCCTTCAAATGATGAGTCAAGTCCGGAGGGATTAACAGTTCGACTCGGGTGCCACAGCACCGCTGGCCCGGTGTTGGGGGGCCGCCGCCGTGGGTTTTTCGGGCTCTGGAGGCCAACGCAGAGCTCTGTTCTGTATGACAGCAGGACACAGGACGCGTCCACTGTAATCAGGCCTTGTTTAGGATCTTGTAGCTCACCAAGCCTCTGTGCTGGCTGCGGAGCAGCAAGGAAACGGGGATAAACGTCGGTACGGAGCGTGTCTTTTAACTAGATCAGTCGTACATTGAGGAAGACATAGCTCGCGAAGCAACGAAGAAAATTACTGTAGATCCAGGAACTTCGAGGGAGGTAGGGTATTATACTTCCCTGCACAGGCCTTTTTCACTGCCCTTATCAAGTCCTTATTTGGCCGTACCCCCCTCCCTCTTATCCCCCTACTGGTATTTATGACTCAGGGGTTCAGAAAGGACCAACATGTAGCGAACCTCCCACCCCTTGAAAGGTTGAGGCATGCTTAACATCCTATGCCAGCTTTAGCAAACATATCTCACGAACAAATCAAAAGACTAAACATAAAAACCTCGGCCGAAGCCGCCCTAAGCCATTTATGAAGCACTTCTACAGCCACTTGTAAACCGTAAAGGCCCCAAAACCCCAACTCTAGATGCATCCTGAACCCTAAGCGGCCCTAAACCATGTGAGACCTGATCCTGAACCTCAAATCTTACGTCCCCCAGGCTGAACCCTTTAAGCGCAGCACTCAAAGCCCAAAACACCCCCCAAAGCCTATACCCTAAGCCCTACCTGGACTCCAAATAACCTAGCGTGTTAGGGTTCCTTATTGTGATTTTCTTTATAGAGGGTCCTTAAAATTTTCGGGGTTAAGGTAAGCCATGAACCTTCATACACCGAGCGTCAGGCAGGGCTCGCCTGTATCGCCTGTGCCGGCTGTGGACGAGCTGCCGCGCGCCCAGAGTTTCGAGAGCTGAGATTACCGGTGTCAGAAGCCGCTTGTTTTTGGTGTTTCAGGGTTTGAAAGGGTCTTTCAGGGTTTTTAGGGTTTGGGGTTTTTGGGGTTTAGGGCTTCTGGGGTTTAGGTTTAGGGTTTTTTGGTTGTTTGTGTTTGCGAAGGTTTTACAGGGGTTAGCAAGTTCTTTTGACATGGGTTTTCATGTTTATTTTGCAAGGGCGGTGTTGGGATTTGTGCCTCTTCGTTAAGCCTCTTAATGGGTTGCAACAATAGCATCCTTTTGGTGGGTGTTGGGTTTATGAAAGTTTATGAGTGGATTTGACCCCTAAAAACTTTAAATTCGAAGCCCTAAGCCGTTCCTGAAGCAGAGTCCTGACGTGGCAAAACATTTTGGGGTTCAGGGTATAGTGATTTAGGGGTCAGGTAAAGGGCTTGTCTTAAGCATCCCTAAACTATCATAACCTATTTTTTATCACAACTCCTAATAGTAGTAATAGGACAAGCAAGCGTAACAACAATCGTAGCATTAATAATCTTGCTCATAGTACGATTGATATACGGTTTATATGGGACAAAAATGGTTTTGGTGGTTCGGTTTGAGAGGGACATCTCAAGCAGCAATCGCCACTCGCTACTTTCAGCAACGAGAAGACCCATGGGACGTCGTAACTAGGGGTATACATCAGGTTTTTATACTTACTTAGTAGCTGAGTAGGTAACCGTTAACCTTTTGGGGTTTATATAATACCATAGTTGAACAAGTTAATCATTTTCGGGCTAGGGTACTCAGCCCCTATGCCATAAGTACGGTAGCTATACTTGAGGTACTTTTGACTCTACTTACTAAGTCCCATGAACATCGAAGTAAGCTTTGACCCATTCGAGGCCCTTCGCCGCCAGCATCCTCGCAACCTTGAAACCAACGCCAAAAAAGGTTGTATGCGGGTTTGTTTAGGGTGTTACAGGGTTTTAAACGGTGTATTGCAGTTTTGTCGTTGCGTTGTATGTCTATAGTATAGGTCACGGTCTTATACGGTCTGGTAGAGGTGTTTATGAGCTGTAAAGAACTAATTACTCCTGCCCCGCTTCAGACCCCCGTATTTGTTTAATAAACATAAAGGTTGTTCTCAAGAGGGCTTTGTTGAGCTTGGAAGCATCATTCCCGCACGGCTTCTATGACGAATGATCAAACACATACCGCAGAAGGGTTTGCCACGCACACCACGCACCCACAACCACGCACCCGCCAACATACCCACCACACTGTCGTCACCGCAACCTGCACCGCCACCACACCACACGCAACTAGACTTTGCTGAAACGCTTGCAGGGTTGTGCTATGAGCGGGTACTGCCGGGCCCATGCAGGCACTCCAGGCTGAGGCCATGTCAGTCTCTAGTGCCATTGTTTCGCATCTGCGTCATGTCATAACGCACAGAATACTGATCTCATATGGGAGTTCCGAAAACTAGGGGTACCTGATTTGGGGTCCTTATAATAAGGATCCCACTAAGGGTACTATACTGGGGTCCCCTATTTTCGGAAACATCCATATGGCTTGTCGTTCAAAATTTCAACCCGGTCGTCAAAAGTCAAAACAGAATGGTCAAAAATGGCCAGCAATCTTTTCCCCAGACAGCTGCTCTCAAAGCAAAACAGCGACCCAACAAAACAGAAACCAGGTTTACTTCTTGTTTGGAGTCTTCTCAGGTTTTTCCGTTCCCTAATGCTTCATAATGTTTTCTAACTTCAGAAAATGTTCTCTGGTGTTGACCAACTCCTGAGAACACACCTTCTATCAAAACACCTGAACCAAATGGATGATATATTGCCCTAGTCCATCAGCCGTGAGCCCCAGACCCCCAGCTTTTTCTCTCTCTCTCTCTCTCTCTCTGTCGCTCTCCCCCCCCTGCCCAGGAGCATCAAGCCTCAGCCGCAACGGCTTCTCATTGCCAGGGGCTTTGGATAGTTTTCGGATCAGTGTCTAGAGTCTAGGGTCTCATAGGATACGAGGTACCCTGGTACTTAGGACTTCGGGATACTGTAAATTTTCCTGTATCGGGTTCACATCAGAGGATCTTAAAGGGCCAGCACCCGCTAGCTAGCTTAATGCCACCCTAAACCTTGATCCCTAAACCCTAACTTATGTAGGCTATTGCAAGGTGCTCGGAGTCTTTGAACCTCGGCTTAAGATTCGACCCAGAAACTCTTAAAGAAGCCTTCATGAAGGAATAGACATTAGACTATAGCAGGACCCCTAAAATTACTTAAGGTAGATTCCTTAATCAAGAGGTTTTGGAGGCTCTGGGTGCCCTTGACCCTAAACCCTGCAGAACCCTTATAGCTCCCATGAAGGGATTCTAGGTATTCCTTAATTAAGGGATTCCGAAAGTTCAGGGGGGTTTGCAACCCTCAACGGCAATAGTGTAGCAGAATCACTAAACTCTCAAGCCATCTGTAACCCTAAAACCCTATAGAACCCTGTAAGCCCGTAAAGACCTGTATAATCTGTACAAGCCCTATAGGAAATCTTCAGGGAACACCTCTGGAGCCGCTGGAAGAAGCAAGTCGCAAATCCTGAATGGAAGTCCCAATGTGAGGGCTTAGGTTGGATTTCTTTTGAAACTTCCTTCAAGCTAGGGTACTAGAAGGGTTCAACTGAGGAGTCAAGAAGGGTGTGTAGGTGAGATATAAGGATCCGAAATTACAGATATTGTGCTTTAGGGTTCCTCAAACAAAAAACAAGAAATCATTAAGCTCTAAACACCTATAAAAACAAACCCTATAATACTAATGCCTGGTTCGGTGGATCGGCATTCTGCTTCAATCGGCTGGATCAGACTCTACACCGTTTGATTTAAGGGTGAAGGATTCAAGTACTTGAAGGCTCGTGATAGGGTCTTGACGGGCGTTCAATTTCGAAAGGGTTCTCCTCAGGACTTCATCGGGCTACACAGGGATGTATACCCTGACTTCGTCAATTCATGCATCATCTCGTATGACCGAAACACTGAATACTGATCTGCTGTCGCATGAAAAGGGTGAGAACGGACATGAAAGCAGACAACCTGAAGTTTAGCACGGACATAAGATTCCCCTTTAAGTTTTTTGTGGATTTAGGGTTTACATAGGATGTTGACTCCCCTTCCGGAGAGCGACAGCGAGATATCCAGCAAAAAGCGGGGTTGAGGGTGTCCAGAGAGTCCAATACCCCTTAATTAAGGAATAGACCTTAAAGGGTTCCTTAAAGGGATCTATAAGGGTATTTTAAGGGAATTAGGGGATATACCTTAAGTTATAGTAGGATCCCTAATATGATGTAAGTTATATCCCTTGATTAAGGGATACTTGAGTTTTTGGGTTCGTCAGGGTGGAGCACATGCAGTGATAGCCTGCATGCTCTGTGGAGGGTCTAAGGTTAGAAGTATGGGCCCCTAATATGGACCCTTAGGCTTTTTTGAGGGAGTTCTGGGGCCCTTAAGAGTCCATATAGGGTCTATGGTAGGTATTTCGGGATTGCAGGGTTAAGGGCCCATACTAGGGGCCCGTGGCTTCAACCGTTGAGAGGTTGCGGCCACCGGCCCGGTCATCCGACCCACGGTGTCCCCCTTAGATCCCCAATACCTCACCTTTAAACTTTTTGGGTTCTTAGAGCTGAAGTTCTTACCCTTAGATCGTGCATTTTTGGGTTCTTAGAGTTTAGTAGGAATCGGAAAGTTTAAGCTTCTATTTCTGTGGCTTATTGGGGTAGTAAGTCCCTGCGCAGAGCTCTGGAGGGGATGAGGGGAGAGGCCGCCGAGGAACTCGAGATGCGGAGCCATTCCCCAAACCCTAAGACCCTAAACCCTAAACCAAAACCCCCCAACACCCCAAAGCCCCAAAGTCCTAACTCAGAGCCGAAACGCCGAAACCATATCAAAAGAACTCATCCAGAGACTCCAATACCCCTTAATAATGCAATATACCTTAAACCATAGTAGGAACCCTAACAGGACGGGCAAATAAAAGACTAAACCCCAAGAGTATGAACGTTTCACGGGCGACGTTCTACGTTTGAGGCTTTCGTGCTGAAGGTGCATAAATGCACGAGACGTCATTCAACGGTATTGATCAAGAATTGTATGAGTTGCTATAAAGATGCCTTTTTGATCTCAGGTAGATGCACCCAGAGCCTCCAAAACCCCTTAATTAAGGAATATACCTTAAATCATATTAGGGATCCTATTATAATTTAAGGTATATTCCTTAATTAAGGGGTTTTGGAGGCTCTGGGCATTTTGAGTTGCGGTGTGTTGGAGTCTTTGGAGTTTTTCTGAACCCTGAACTAGGAGTTTCCGAGAAATAGGGGGTACCTTATCTTGGGGTCCTTATAATAAGGATCCTACTATTTAGGGTACGATATTAGGGTCCCCTATTTTCGGTAACTCCCAACTAGGCCCCAAATCCAACGAAATTGCCCGAATCTCACCCAACCGCAACTTAACGATGCGCCCAGACCTCCGACAGCATGAGCCGCCTGGGACGACTGCAAACTCCCACCCAGGCACTTTGTTTCGGATGGTTTGCAAGTTGAGGGTTTTACATGGGATTTTGGCAGTTTTAGGGTTTAGAAGGCCGCCGGCGTTTAGCATGGCAATTACGGGTATTCGATTGGCTGCTTTTTGACTGCTAATTCGGGCGGTTGTATGACTTGGACAGGCTTTACAGGACGAAGTCTGCAACCATTTGTACCTACTCCTTTCCTTTTGCGATAATCAGCATTCCAGGACCCACCAGTGTCTTGAGCATTGAACACTGCATACAAAGGGCACGGATGATAACCTAAAACCTGAACCCTAAGCCCAAGATCATGCAAGATCCATCTTTGTGTCTGTGAAATTCGCTTGCTTCAAAGTCCAAGCTTCACTACCCTAAACCCTAAACAGTCTTAGATGCCCTCAGCATCTTGTTTTGGGGCTTCAGGAGTTGTAGGGACCTGGGGTATCGAGGTTTAGGGGTTGAAGGGTATTACGGTATGGGAGTTTCCGAAATAGGGGACCCTAATATAGTTAGGATCCTTATTCTAAGGACCCCAAAATAAGGTACCCTATTTTCGGAAACTCCCGTATGACTGCAAATGGGCCACAGCCCAGTCAATTGTGGATCCTGTTCACAACCTGCCACAACTCATCCCGGCAGGTTCAGTGTCAGAGAATACAGATTCCTGAATATATAGTAATATTACTCCATAGGCTTCCTTCTTCTAACTATATATGCTAGAATATACCCTCCAAAGAAAACGAACCATGAGCGCTATCAGATCAAACCGGCTTTGGTTGCGGACGTCAGCCGACATAGTCTCAGTGCTAAGCCATTAAAGATTTCACTTCAACCAGATTACCAAGCATAAACACAAAATTGCTAATCCCAAACCCGACACTTCACATACCCCAACCCCCTACAGCACACCTTAGCTCATGCACTCCAAACCCCTGAAGCCTGAAACCCAAACCCCTCAAGCCCTAAAGCCTAAAGCCTAAGCCCAGATTACGCTGGATTTCGACGACGAGTTCCTTCGTCCGCCTTCCCCGCCTCTCGGCCCCTGTCGAACTCTCGGCGGCGGTTTCAAGGCTGGGACAGACAGCTCGGGGTTCACGGTTCCGTTATAGGAGCCCTAATGTCGCAGACATAGAGAAGCCGCAATACTATGCCGTAGGTTTGTTGATTATCATCATACTTTCAAGCCCCGAAGAAGCCTTTTGCAATTACTGAGGCCCCCAAACCCTTAACCCCAAGCCTGAGTCATTCGACTCGAAAGCCGGAGAGAAACAACAGCTGCCGCACATCGAGATACGTAAAATAATTAGACTGGAATGGGGTTTAGAGTTTAGATGGGCCCCTAAACCCTAAACCGCCTTCACACGGGAATAGGGCTGCTTTAAGGGTTACTATAAGGGTTCTATGCGAGTTTAGGCTACCGGATTCAAGGTTTCAGGGCTCTGGGTTTACTGGCTACTATTATTAGGTCTTATGAGGGCTGAAAATTTATTGCGACATCCTCAAACGTCTCGGCTTCTGAGTCGGTGTCGTTACTCTAACTTTGACACTCTTAGAGGGCCCTCCCGAAATCGGAGTTGAAAAGAGAGCCCAACACCCCGTAAGTGCGTTCTGGTGTCGTCGATTGGCGGCGGTCACCTTTCAAAGCTACGACGACGACGACCCTGTAAGTGCACCGTATGCTCGGCGACTCAAATCAAGTTACTTAGGCTTGGCAGCAGTGTGCGACACGAAGGTCCGCATCGACAGGCTTTACCGGCACAGAGACCACTTCCTGTGGCGTCTGGCAGCCCATGTGTGAGCCGAGTCGGTCTCTTTCACTCTCTCATTCACTGACGGCACGACGTTGAGCAAGCCCAGGTCACCTCCACGCTGCCCCGGACATGGTTTGCAGTGTAATTCGGGCATAAAAGCGCTCTGGCCTAGAATAGACCCTAAACTATCCCAAAGGCTCCATGTACCTTTACAGTAGATACTTAAGCCTTAAATTGAAGGGGTCCCCATAAAGGTACTTTAAGGCCTAAGTATATACTATATGGGCACATGCAGCCTTCGGGTATAGAGGGCTTTATATGATGATGCAAGATCACCTACACCCGAAAGGATCGCATGTCATGTTAAGGCAAAGTGCTGCGCTCAAGAGTCAGCAAAATGAACTCATGGAACAGTGAATAACTCCCGGAACACTTCAAACCCAGAGACTCCAATGTCCCTTAATTAAGGAATATCCCGTAAATCATATTAGGGATCCTACTGTAATTTAAGGTATATTCCTTATTCAAGGGGTATTGGAGTCTCTGGGTACCCTAAACCCCATAGATCCCTTATAGATCTCTGAAAGGAACCCGAACCTTAGGTAGTTCTCCTCTTTTTGGAGTCCCGCAAGCCTGAGCCCGGCCCTATACCCTGGACCCTCGACCCATCAAACGCTCGCCTCAGGCTCCTGTGCAAAGCCGACCCGGTTCTCGGCAAGAAGGCAGGGAAGCCGAAAGGGTCCCGGAATAGGGGTTTTAGGAATTTTTTTAGGGAGGCCCTGCGCGCTCTGTGCGTGCGCGCTTTGGCGCCAACTCGAAAGACGATTTCCGCAACTTTCTCTGTACTAAGACGTACTTCCAGTGTGGTCCTGTTAGGGGGTTGCGGTGTGATTCCAGCATTCCGGGAAGTTCAGCTTGGTTTGAACCTCTATCCAATAAGGAAATTGCATACCTCTTCTCCTGCCTTGGTGAAGAATCCTATCCTTGAGGGCGCNATCCAATAAGGAAATTGCATACCTCTTCTCCTGCCTTGGTGAAGAATCCTATCCTTGAGGGCGCCCGTGAAGACTACGGAGTGCATTGGATCGGTCTGGGGGCTTTGAAAGAGCTGAACATGTTAGGGGTTTAGGGTTTAGGTGTTTAGGGTTTAGGGGTTTAGGGTTTAGGATGTTAGTCCTATAGATATATGACGGACTATGAGGGGATAATACCATTCATATAATTCATACTAAGCCTAGGACTAGCACTTGTCGAGGGTGTTCGGAATACGTTTGGTCGGGTACTAACGCTTTTTGCTTTGCTGTCTTGATGTGGCCGTTGAAGCGCGGATGAGAGAGGTCTGGCTTTAATTCGTCTCTTCTAACAAGGATGTAAACGATATACCCAAGAATCTAGTAGCTCTCGAAATTAAGATCCTTTCTCGGATCCCTGTTTTCAGGGTGGCGTATCATTTTGGTGACCTAGAAAGGCACGCTACGTTAGAGAACTAACTACCCATCTGTACATAAGGGTCTGAACTTTACCCTCGGGGTTATGGTAGAGAAGCTCAGAAGAGGCGACTCCTCCGCATAGAACCAGCTACCCCGAAAGGCCCGCGTACAGGCATAGTCTATACTTCTGTAGCTGTACTGGGGTTCCCATGTTGGTACTTGAGGGCCAAAGTATTTACTACATGGTTACATGGGCCCTTGGGTTTGAAACCCTAGTCGCTGGACCCGAAGCCCGTGTGCAGATTCCCAGGTCAGCCACAAGTTCTGGCAAGAGTTGTGCGCAGAGTACGTCGACACCCTGAGCGCAGCGAGTGACATCGAAGAGGCGGATTCGGGTTTACTCCAAACCCTAAACCCTGAATGCGAAACCCGAAGCCCTAATTAGAAACCCCAAGCCAGAAACCCGTATCAGAGAGAGAGTCAGTTTTCCAGGAACCATCAACCAAGACGTCGAGTTCGTGGGGCCTGTGGGTAGCCACGTGTCAACAGACACCAGGGACTTCAATATGGTACCCTACATGAAATAACGTTTCATTCATGTACGGGTCCCTATGTTTGTCTGCCACCAAAAAGTCCGTTTTGGAGGCGGGGTCTCGGCATTTAAAGGCTGCCGGAGCGGCATGGGACAATGACAAAGAGCCAACTGGGCCAAGCACAACCCGTTGCCGGTTCGATTGCCATGCAGGTAATGCATTCGACCTTGTTTTTTGTGCCAGAGTTTGTGCTTTGACGACTTACCCAGACGGTCCACATATACTACCATTTTGGAATTAGGTCCCAAACGACCATCCTTATTATGGCTTTGGGGACCTAATTCCATAATGGTAGTATATATATATATATATTTATTTGTGCGTTTACTTACGTGTATGTGTATATGTATATCTGTATATCTATATACACACACATGTGTATATATATATATATGGAGCCTCTGGGTTAGTTGTCGCACTCAACCCGGCCACCACATGGAGATCCCAGTTAACTGCAATTTGTGTCCCTCGTTGCATTGGCGACTGACGGCTTAGAGCTATACTGTAGGGGCATTAGTAAGTACCAATACTATTCTTAGAGTTCCTTATTACATTTATAGTATACTATGCCCCAGCACCACATTCTAACTATTAAGGCCCCTACATTAGAGCTATACCTGTGGTTCGATTCGGATAGGGTTCTACAGCCTCGAGCATCGCGGAAAGCTTCGAGCTCACCATTATGCAAGTTCGTGCATCGTAGAATCGAGCTGAACCTTATGCAAGGCCATAAGGTTTGCAATCGCCGAGACCTGAAACCTCAAGCATTTACAGCTTTGGGGGCTTTAGGATCCAGGTTCAGGGTTAATCTTCACAAGCTACGGGTGAATCCTTTCCATGAACCACCAATCGCAGCGGAGGGCACCTGAAATCTCAAGCCCTGTGCCCTAAACCCTAAGCCGCTAAACCCCCAAACCCAAACCCCAAGCCTAAACCCTAAACCCTATGCCTTAAACCACCCTCCAAAGAGCCCATCGGCTTGCAGCCGCGCTCGTGAGGCGGCTCCCTTTCTAATCTCAGCAGGACGTTCCTCCAAGCTGGTGTAAAGCTCAGTGGTTTGGGGTTTAGGGCAGCTTAGGGTTTATAGTTGAGGGTTTACGGATTTTGGGAATTTATCATGGTTGGTTTGGGGTGTTTTTGACTTGTGGTCGGTCTGCTTGATTGAGGACTGGGTTTTGCAAACTCCGAGTCTGCAATGGTATGAGGGCATAAACCGATTACCATGGAGCAGTTCCCAAAACACAAGAACATGAATGCATACACACACTGTTGAGAGAAGACGATAGTCAATAGTTGTAATGATCATGATGATGATGACCATGACGAGTGAAGGTCGGGTCTAGATGCAAAGATGAAGGTTTTCGTGTAAACATGTCCGGGCTTTGCCTTCCGCCTAGTCAAACTTTAAGTTTAATGCTTGACATGACCTCATAAGCGGTCCTTTCACATTAGGAATATCTCAGTCTCTTTTGCAGGGAGATCTGGAGCATTCTGACCCTGCTGTTTAGAGTCCATCTTTGGTTCCTCTTTTATCCAAATCCAGACTGTAGTGCCACTTGCGCCTGCGATGCTTGTCTACTTGTTGTTTGTAGTAATTGGCACTTCTGCTATCTTTCCGGCACTGGCCATGTCTACGATCATCCCCACCAGAGAAGCTCTTCGGGTCGCAAGACTGTTAGCCTTAGTCGCATGCATAGTACGGTTTAGGGTTTAGGGGTATCTTTGCGGCTATTGCCATCACTAATATCTATGCTTGAGCTGCCGGGTTAGACCTTTGAACCGTAGAGTAACAGAACGCCTGAAACCGAGTCTGCTTACCCAAGTCCTAAACCCTGAGCCCCGAATCCTAAAGTTGGCAAAATCACACTGCTCAAGCCCACAGGGATTCATGGATATCTGTTCTGTCTGGTAACAGTGACAGTACTCGTCATGACAATGAGAAACAAGCGTATCTAGTAGAACTTAGTTGAATGTGACTGTATGTCCTTGCTTTCGGGGTGTGTGGACTTCTAGACCCGAATCATACTTCTTTGCGCTTCTGTCATGACTCCTCTCTGCGTGTGTAGAGCCGCCAGCCTCTGTAACATCCTATCACTGAAGTAAGATCTTCCTGGACAATATCAAGGCCTACTTCTTTATTGACTTGTATAAGGAAGTCATAACAGGAAGCCTGAAGAAGTTACATACCGCATCTTGATATCATTCGAAATGAGTTCGTGCAAGCCCTCTGAGTCTCTGGGAAGCCTTAGGCTTCGCTTGATTTTGCTTTAGACTTTCTGGGCTTCGGGGGTTCAGGGAGGGCTTAGGCTTTGGGGTGCTTTAGGGCTTAGGGTTCGGATTTTGCGCAAGGTGGACCACTACATAGAAAGGAGCGAGCTGGACAATGCCTTCGTCGTGCGCCGCCGAGATATCTGCAGCATAGAACTAATATGTTTGTTTAGTAATTAACTTGCAGGGAAGAGGCTCAAGAAGCGGCTGCTGATATGAACCAATACAATTAGCGGTGTTCGGACAAGGCATTCAGGCTGTTGTCTCTGCACTGTTGTCTTCGTATCCGGACGGTTTTCCATCGTTGGCTCTTCAGTCTGTTGCTTTGTTTTGGCAAAGCGCCTTCAGATGCCCAAAGGGTCCTTGGTACTGCTATAGGGGATTCTTTCCCAAATCATAATCGTATTTCCTTTTTTCTGTTCGAAAACCCTACATTCTGCTATTAGGTACTTTGCACCCCTTGGGACGATATGAGGACTGTAGATTGTAATGCCCCCTTATCAAATGGGAGTTTCCGAAAATTAGGGGTACCTTTTTGGGGGTTCCTTATAATAAGGGATCCTACTATTTAGGGTACTATCTTAGGGTCCCCTATTTTCGGAAACTCTCAAATGAAGCAACATGTCTCCGAGGTTGCGAAAGCAGATTGCGATCGTTTGTTCCCTGCACCCGCCGGACAAGCGGGCGCTAGCCTGAGCTGACGAGAATGCTCGCCAGACATTGGCAACAGTGAGGGTCTACTACTGGCGCCTGAATAAATAGAATACGGCTGCGGGAGGGGATAGTTTACTATAATTATTTAGGAACTGTAAGAGGATACTGCTTCTAAGTATTCAGATCCGTACTTTATCCAAACTAGCCCCCCCTCTTCCTTGTCTGTATGATGCACGTTTCGTATTCTCTGGGGATCGGACATGGGTCAAGTTTCGAGAACTACTCACATACCAACCCGAAATTCCCAGTTGCAGCCAGTTGCGACCTCATGCGCCAAATCAAGGCATAAGCTCCAAACGGCTTAGGGTCTAGTTCCAGTTGTAACAGAGAAATCAGAAAGCATTTGGGTAAAGGTAGGACAGATGCCTGCCACTGGCACCACGCCGTACACAACAAGTGCAGATAGCGAGAGGAAGCAGTCATACCTGACAATCCAAACCAATAGCCCAAGCCTTAAACCCCAGGCCCTAAACCCTCAAACCCCACAGATCCAGCAACCCTCCCGGCTTCGACAGATGTCAACAACTACGGTTGATGATATAAATCCTGCATTACCGTAATATCCTTACATTATGGGAATTATGGTATATTCCTTATTATGGGTTTCTAAACCCTAAACCCTGTTCCTGATTATGGGGGAATTCTTGTCGTCAACAAGTGCCATTCGGTAAGGTGAGCCTCCACCTCGGCCGCCGCCTTCTGAGGATCTCCACAGCATGATAAGAGGGTTTAGGATTTAGGGTTTTGGATTAAGGGCTTAGGATTTAGGGTTTTGGATTAAGGGCTTAGGATTTAGGGTTTTGGATTAAGGGCTTAGGATTTAGGGTTTTGGATTTAGGGTTTTGGATTAAGGGCTTAGGATTTAGGGTTTTGGATTTAGGGTTTTGGATTCCCGGTTTTGGATTTCGGGTTTTGGATTTAGAGTTGTGGATTTAGGGTTTAGGATTAAGGGTTTCGGATATAGGGCTTAGCATTTAGGGTTTAGGTTTAGGGTTTTGGATTTAGTGCTTGGGATTTAGGATTTATAGGGGTTTAAGGTTTAGGTTTATAGGGATAAGAGAATTCAGGGCTAGTTGTTAACATCAGGGTTTAGGATTTAGAGCTTGGGATTTAGGATTTATAGGGGGTTTAGGGGTTTAGTAGGGTTAGCGCCTTGGGATAAGCACGGCGAGTTCTATATGCAGCATAACCTATGTGTAGACGACATCGGCTTTAAAGTGCGTAATGTCCACGAGCAGCTGTTGCTTCGGTTTAGGGTTTAGGGTTAAGGGCAGGAGAGAAGGGCGACTAATCACCACCACCACCACCACCATGAGAACTACTACCTAGTACTCGATGTGCCGTTTTGGCAACCGTCCATCCGCTAAACCTACGCCCCTCAAAACTCTAGGCCCCAAACATCCCAAATCCAGAAATAGCGCACAGACACTCAACGGAGACCGTTGAGTTTCAGCGCTTGTGCTTCAGAGTATAGGATGTACCTCGGCTTCCGGGTGCTAGGAGCTACATCAAACGCCTTCAGTATCTTTTCATCCTAAGGTTGAGAGTCAAGTTAAGGGCAGGCACCCTAGTCCAAGCTCATTTGGGACGTGGCAGCAGATCACAAGTGCAGGATTTTCACCCCAAGCCCCTTCATCCCCAAAAGACCAGCCCTGACCTTGAAACATGCACAAAACCACCTCTGCACAGGATGCAAGGGGTCGGCTGGAGGCCAGGGAACGGGGCTGTGGGGATTGAAAAACTTTGTGCTAGGGCTAGGGTTTAGTCAGTTTTGAAGGGCACTTGTGAAGCTTTCCTGAGGCTTTCACAACGTTATGCCGAAAGTCCGCCAAAAAGCCGAAGGACCCCAAAAGCGGTTGGCTTCTAAATCAATACTACGAAATGTCCCTGGGCCTGTTTGAAGCCTTGTGTGGCGAGGCATGGAAGGATGTAACAACCACCCTAAACCCTTAACCCTTAACCCTAAACCCATGATACCCCGGACCTAGAAAGTCCAGAGGCACAGTAACCGTGGAGTTCATCTCCGGGCACCCAAGCCAAAATCCGAGTCCCGCATGCTACTAAAAGACTCCCGGCACTTATGGTAAGTGGGGTTATAATTGGGGGGGGGGGGGTAAAAGCGCCCTAAGTAGGCTTATCCTAACTATAACCTTACTTAGACTTAGAACCTTACCTACAAAGTCCCGCGAGCGTTCAAGTACTATCTCAGCATTGGCATTGATCTTCTGATAATTAATCATCTTTGCTGCGGCTGTTACGAGCCCTCAACTCTAACTGCAAAAACTGCAAAAGCCGAATTTGCAACACGAACACTCGTTGCTCCTACTTGGTGCTGCTGCTGTGCCTTACTTTATCACCCGGTCACCGCTATTGCTAGTGCTAGCTTTGATAGAGGGTCCGGTTATTGTTATTGTTCTTGGTATCTTTGCGAGCGCCCTCAACCCTGCGCCCTCAGCCCTCAACCCCTACACCCTCAACCCCTGAACCCGCAGCCCTCAACCTTAACCCCCTTAAGGGCGGTTGAGTTGAAAGTACAAGGAGGGTTCTGGTGAAGGACCCCTAAACCCTAAACCCCAAACTCGAAAGCCTAATCCCCAAAATCCTAAACCCGAAACTCCTTTTTTAGCCCACCTGAAGGATGTGGCTGCAGTCCTCGCGCGACGGTACTCCGAGCAAGGAGAGCCCCTGCTGGCTCGGCCGCTCAGTGGGTCGTCGTGTTTTGGGCTTTCCTTAAACTTTTTAAAAGTTTTGGGCTTTAGGGAAGGGTTCGCTTTAACGGATCTTTGATGGGATCCTTTAAAGGGGCTCCTCTAATCTAAGGCTTTTCAATTGATACTGTTGATGGACAAAATCCTGCATTACCCATTATAAGGAATATACCATAATTCCCATAGTTTAGGATCCTTAAGGTCATGCAGGATTTTGTCCATCAGCCGTAGTGTCAGTTATGGGTTCTAGGGCGCCGGATGTAGGGTTTTCAGGCTGGGAGTTTCCGGCTTAGGATGTTTAGGGTTTAGGGTTTTCCGGCTTAGGATGTTTAGGGTTTAGGGTTTAGGGTTTTCCGGCTTAGGATGTTTAGGGTGTGTGTGTGTGTGTGATTGAGGCCCCCGGGATTTATGATTTGGTGGTGTTTAGGGCTCAGGCAGAAAGGCCTTTAGGTGTACCGGATACCTGAACCCTAAATAGCCTATCCCCATTACAATCCTTAAACAGATGGGTTCTTTACGGTCCAGATGTGGGGTGCAGTGGTTTTAGGGATTTAGATCATTAGGGCTCTTGTCTGGTAGCACGTACAGACAATTCACAGTCAAGGGATTAGGTTTAGGATGCCAGACTCAGGTGGTTTTCGTTTTCAGCCTTCCAGGCAATGTGCTGTTTGAGTGAAACAGTCGCGCACTTATAAGGGCGCTTCTCATTGTAATATAGGGGCCTTAATGATTACCTATACCATTTTGGGTGTTCCTTATTATGATTATAGTATACTGCGCCCCAAAACCCTATTCTAATTATTAAGGCCCCTATAGTACACCACACATCCGCAACATGAGACTTTAAGTCTGCACAACCCTCGTCCCGAAGCCCTACAAACCCCGAACCCCTCAGACCTTAAAAACCCTAGCTAACCATAAACCTACCATTTCAACCCTCATACCGAAAGCTTGAGTCTTCTTATGGGTCCTTGTGCTTGTCCTTCCAATAATTGTCATGACGTCCCGAAGCAGTCGCCAGTACGCTCTATTTTTATGCACGTTGTGCATATCTACATATGAATGTAACATGTTGGTGAAAACAGACCGACCGGATAGACAGATAGGTAGATAGATGGACGGACAGACAGACAGAGAGACGGACGGGCAGACAAGAAGACGATGTTCTTCTCAAGCTAAGCATCTGAATCGTTGCCGAAAGATCCCATCGAAGCAAAAACTGCATATCCCCGACAGTGGCAAGATACATGCTCAACCACAAAGACTTGGCAACATCTGCCATAGGGAGCTGCCAGCCTTTCATCAGCATTCTGCCAAAACGGCACACTTGATCTAATTGCTCACGGTAGCAGCAGGGTTAGTCAGCAGCATGCAAATGACATGGTAGGGCCTGGAAGGGGATGTTGGCCACGGTGTTCGGAGCCCGCCGCAGAGCTCGGAAGGCTCCGCCCAAGGCTGCGAAGGCGCCTGAAGTGCCGCGAAGCTCATACCATGGTATATTATGATTAAATATAGTAAATTAGTATTAGTATTAGTATCAGTATAGTAATAATACCATGGCATGTCTAGGTACACCGAGCCCGAGAAGGAGCGCCGCCAGAAACCTCGGAAGCGGAAGCGTCCGTCGGAACCTCCTGCGGCCCCGGCCGAAACCTCAGCTTCGAGCGCCCCTCCCGCCCCTCCTGCCGCAACTGCCGAGCCAGAGTCGAAGCAGAGCAACTTAGGGGTACTTGGAATTGTTTTTTTTGATTTTATTTTGGGAGATACTGTTATATTTGTAATTGTTGGTTAAACTGTTATACTCCCTTGAAAGGGTACAGAGTTCAGCACAGGCAAGACCAGCGGCGCCGCGCGGAGGCGCCTGGCGAAGGAAAAGGCGAAGGCCGAGGCCGAAATCCAGGTGCCCGTGGAAGCCGTCGAAGCGGACGCTGGGGAGGCGCTCCTCGTTCGCATGTTAGGATTCTTCTATGTGTTTTTATGTGTAATTAATATCAGTAGTAAGAGTAAGGATCATAACTTAACTATACTAGCAACAATAGCATTCAGAGTAGGCATCACAATCCGTTTTCTTGTGCACGAGCATTTGTTTGCCGCTTCATGCTGGCAAATAAATGCCCTCTGTTTGTTTGTTCATTCTGACGTCCTACGCTTGTTCTCATTCGTCTTGCGTGTACGACTACGATTTTCTACGAGACTCTCTCTCGCTCTCTCTCTCTCTCTCTCTCTCTCTCTTTCTGTATGCATACAGATCAATCTATCTCTCTCTCACTCTCTCTCTCTCTCTCTCTCTTTATACATATATATATATATATATATATACATATGTATATATAGATATGTACATGTATATGCATATATATATACATACATCTCTGTATGTATGTTTGCATGGCATGGCATGGCACGGCACGGCATGGTATGTATAGTTGTATGTATGTATGCATGTATGTATACACATATGTCGCTCTGCAAGACCTGGCAGTCCATGTTGCTTAGATGCAGGGGTCCTCAGCCCTGAACCTGCAGAGCCCGACAGCCCCAAGGCAAGGAATCTGACTTAAGTCATGGATTTGGGGGTTTTGGGGTTTACCTAGTTAGGGGCTTTGGGTTTTGGGTTTGCAGAATTCGGGGCTTTGGGTTTAGGGTTTTAGGGCTTTAGGTGCCTCGTCTTATGGTAAAGTCCCGAAGTACGGGGTATTGAACTGCGCGCGAACGCTGCCCCAAAGCCATCTGCTACATGCTTCCACGACGAACCTGCTTTCGAACCAGATAGCATCTAAGGCTCTCCCAAGCAGCTTTGAATGCGGCATCTCGGTGATATTTTTGTTTGGCAGTTACAGTCATTGTCTTTAGGACGGGTGTCCTCTCGAAGCTTGCTATTAGGGTTTAGGGTTTAGGGAAGTTGCTAGATTAAGTTAACCTGGGCCTGTGGGGCTTGTTGCAGATTTGGTTTAGGTTTTAGGGTTAAAGGTTGCTTATTCAGCCTTGTTGTGAATTTTGCTGCTAGAGTTGTAGGGTTCCCAACTCCTAGCCAAACCTCTGAGCCCTGTTCGACCTGGTTTCCGAAACACGCCAGGCTTAAGCCGTATATAGGGCATGGTACACATGCCTAAGTAGCGGGGATAGCGTTCCGGTGCATTGATCGTTGCAATCATCGTGGCTCTTACCGTGTGAGTAGGGGATGACGTTCGAGGATCTTGGTTTCTGGGAAACAGCCACGCTCTCTTGTCGAAAGAGCCTACAGCTTCCACTCTGGTATCATTACTTCGCCTGTTTCGCGTACAATATTGCGCTCTTGCTCGGTATAGCTTTGCTTTTAGCGGGCTTAGGGCTTGGGGGTGAAGGTTCATGGTTTAGGTCTCAGAACCTGGGCAGTTCCGCTCCTCGCAGCCCTTAACAGCGGCGATACTTGTTGCACCAAGGGTTTGGCCGTAAAGTGATCCCTGCAGGGCCAAAGTGTTTACTATGTAGGTACTGTGGCGGGTTATACAGGAACCTGGCCAACTTGCACAGGTGAACCGTGCACCCCACGTGAGCCTACATTTGCAGAGGAAGGTACACTGCAGGATCACTCAGGCAGCGACGTACCTTTAACATTTTGTCATTGGTAAACATCCAGACTCCCAGTTTCTCGGGCAACCCCAAACCCTGACACACCAACCCTTCTCCCAACAACAAGAAGTCTAGCTGCAAAACTATCTGAATCGACATCCCTGAACCCCAACTCCTGAACCTGAGCCCCAAGCGGTAAAGCCCTGAAACCTGAAGCCCTTCCGAAGCTCAGGTACAGGTAAGTGGTCCCGGCTGTGAGTCAGAAGATCTCAAGCCCTGGCTGAGTTTTCCCGAGGCATTTCTCCAGGGCTGCAGTTTGAGGCGTATGTCTAGTTTAGTACTTAGGATGGCTCCAGCGTCTGGTGAGAAGGGTTTAGGGGTTGAGGATTCAGGTTTAGGGCCTATAGGCATGTTAGGGTTTGGGGTTTTTGGCCTGTTGACACCACCTAGAAAGAACATCTGCTGGTCGAGATGCTGTGTGCAGTGTTCCGGATGTCACACAGGTAACAGCTGTGCATAGGAAAGCAAGAAGAATGCCAAACATGTGTGGTGTCGTTGAGCTTGGCCAATCTAGGAAGGTGAACCGTGAGTACTTGGAGGGTCGGAGGACTCAGTCAGGCTCCTTAAAGACATCCTTAAAGGGCTCCCCTTAAGGGATTATAAGGGGATCTACAAGGGAGGTATGGGACTTAGACAGTAGGTAATCAGTAGACTTATATGTACCCCAAACGGGATCCTAATTGGGGTTTTGGGACGTACAAGTCTATAAACTACGTACTTACTTTGTCCCCCGACCCTCCACGTACACGCCCCAACTGCGAGGGCTTGTTGAAACCCAAGACATGAAGGCCGAACCCCAAACCAATTAAACCCTGAACCCTAATCCTCAATTAGGGTTTAGGGGTTTAGGGTTTAGGTAAACCCTTAATGCGTGCGAGGCATGACCCTTCTTTGTCTTGACGATTGACGTCTCTGAACCGCAGGCTGTTTTTGTTTGCAGAAAAAGCGGGCATGCTGGGGTTGTAAGCTTCTGCTGTATCTTCTTCATCTCTGGAAGGGTTCAGGCGTTGGAGTATACTCCCCTATTTTTCCTTAAGGTGGTCGGTTAGCGTCACGTAGGTTATCAGCCGTAGTGGCTTAACTAGCTGGGTTTAGGTTTGGTGTGTAGTAGCGTAAAGAGTCTATTGGAAACTTCAGAGCCATGGATTCCCTGAATCGTAGAAGGAGGACGGGTTTGGCGGAGGAACAAGACGAGGCTTTGCGTGAAGAAGAGTATCGGACAGCCTTGAACCAAGCGGGTCCCGGTGCGGGGTCTGTCAGGACGGCTAGTGGGGCCCTCCTGAATGGCGTCATGCCGGGGGAGGCATCCCCGGGCACGTTGGAAAGTGGTGAAGCTATGGTTGGGGCTGCAGGAGTGCCGTTACCAACTGCAAATCCTTTTCATTCTGAAAGGGTCCGAACGGAAGTGGAGCTTATTCGAACTCGACCTGCCACCCTTGATGCAGATGCTAGGCGCCTGCAGACCGATCCGGATGGTCCCACTCTTGGGGAGTCAGGTGCAGCTGTGGATATGGAGCCGAATTATGCTTCTGTTCTGGGCCAGGAAGAGAGCGGTCTAGGAGCCCCCAGGGTAGCGCGGGTGGAGTTGACCCCGGAGGAAGGACAGGGGGTATCAACAGCCGACCTAGCCCGGGGTGGAACTGCTACGCTGGAGGTTGACCCTGATGTGGGAGTGAGAGCTGAAGGCGAAAAGGGTGCGACGCGGGAGGAAAGTTCCTTGGGTCCAGACCCGTTTGGACCAGAAGATGCGAGGGAGTTGATTCCAGCGGAAGATTCTGACAGGATGGGAAGGCTGGAAGGGCTGCTCATGCAGGTGATAGAGGAGAATAAGAGCTTGAAGCGGAGGCTGGAATTTACAGAGTCCCGCTCACATTCCAGCTATCACAGCGGAGTGGCAGTGCCTGAGCCGACCGGCGGAGCCGTTTCGGAGCCCTTCTCACCGGCGACGTTTGGACCTCGCGTAAGTAGGGATGTACAGGCTTTCTTAGCTGGCGATTTCCCGGGTCAGATCGGGGTAAGTGATCTTGGTCCTAGCCTTCGGGCAATCGGGACAGGGTGGGAAAGTGTCTTCCCCGGGAGTTTGCATTCTTGGGCAGGGCCAGGGCTAGAAGGAGGTTTGCCAAGTGTAGTGCAAGGGGGTTTTGAGGGTCATCTTAGGGGGGCATCTGGGAGAGTTCCTGAAGGTTTTAGATCTCCGCCTCCGCCGTTGCCTCTGCCTCTGCCTCCTGCGCCTGCCGCTGCCACTGAGAACTTCCGGCCGGTTCGAGCTACTTCCCCTGAACTCCCTCAAACTATGAGGCAATTTGCTGAGCAAGCTAGGGCTTTAGGTCAGGGGCGTCAAGAGAACAGTGGGTTTCAGACGCCCAGAGGGGTCCCCGAAAGTTCGGGTTTTGATGCTGAGGGCTATCCATTATCCCCGGGTGGTACGGTGATCCGGCCCCCGCCTCTTCCGCCATCGACGAACGTTGGCGCTGGGACTCTGCTTGCAGGTGCGCCCAGTGGATCGCAGGGGACGTTTAGGGTTCCTGGTGGTTCTGGGTTCTTGGATTTGGGAGCGGGGTCCTATGTGGGTCCAGTTGAGAGGTCCGGTATCGGAGTGATCTCGGGAGTCGGAGCGCCCCGGGATCCTGGGGTTGCTCCGGGTCTTCATCAAGGGGTTCTTCCACAACTTGGGGGATCTCAGGGACTTGGAGGGGCTCAGAGGGGTGCAGGAGTAACTGAGCTTGGGGAAAATGTTGGGAGTACTGTAGTTAGGCCTGAGGAGCCCACGAGGTACATTTCAGAGTTGCCTAAGCTTAGTCAGTCGGACTTAGCGAATTCAGCGGTGGTGTGCGGTAACTGGTTAGCTCAGGTTCGGCAGATTATGGTAGGGCTATCGACTAGTGCATCTGTATGGTGGGAAGGTGTAGAGAGACCTGCTACGGCGGCTTACCGTAGGTGGTTGGTGGCTGACCCGTTGGGACATTTGAGCATTGACCCTTCTACGGTAATTGGGGAGTTTGATAGGTCCCTATACGGAAGGGTTGAGAGTAGATCAGTTAGCCTTTTACTGGCAGCCGTCCCGCAATCGATAAGAGATGATGTGGTTACGAACCGCTGGCTCTCGAGTGCGGCAGTGCTGTTTCGGGTGCTGTGTTTGTTTCAACCGGGAGGAAGCAGTGAAAGGTCGCATTTACTATCGCAGCTAGTGAGCCCTAGTGTGTGTAAGACTTTTGCGGAAGCTATAAAGGGTTTGCGTACTTGGCAGCAGGGTTTACAGCGGGCTGGGGAGATACATGCGACACTTCCGGACCCGTCGCTTCTCTTACGGGGAGTTGATACATCTACCTCATCGCTCCTAGCGGCACACCCGATGATCGGATTTCGGGTGAATGCTTTCAGGCACCAGTTAGCGATTGATTACAATCCGACCGTTGCGAGTGTAGTGCAGCTAGTGCGTTTGATTCAAGCGGAATGTGAAGCTGCGTCGATCGCGGGGGATAACAATGCGGATAAAAGGGCGAAGGCTGCGGCGGTTCTCGCAGCCAAGGAGCAGGTGGTTACACCGGCAGCGCCTAAGGCTTCCCCGACTCCTCCTAGTCTCCCAGTCGGGTCTCAGGTTGCCGCTGTTGCTACGGGAACTGGGGATTCGGTTGGTAAGGGTAAGGGTAAGGGAAAGGGGGAGGTGTTGTTGTGTCATAAGTTTGGTGATGCTACTGGGTGCCGGTTCGGGGATAGTTGTAAGTTTAAACACGACCGTGCTAAGGCACGAAAAGAGGGAAAATGTCTCGCTTGTGGACAAGGGGGTCATATCCGACCCGACTGTCCCCTTGTGCCGGCTGAACATCGTGTGGTGGTTTCGGATCAGGGGTCAGATGGGTCTCCTAAAGGGGGTGCGGGAAAAGGCTCGCCGAAGGCGAAGCCTGGTGCCAAAGCCAAGGCGGGTTCTCAGGCTAAGGGCATTAGTGAAGACTCCAATCCGAAACCCGAAGGGTCTGGTGCGAACGTGAGTGCAGCCGTGACAAGTCCTTCCCCTACAATTAGTCAGGAGGCTTTGGTAGCTGAGGCGACGAAGCTTCTTAAAGGGGTTGCTCTTAGGGCAGTGAAGGTGGAGGAGATAGACTTGTCGTGGGTGAGAAGTGCTCTAGTGAGTGCGTCCGACCCGAGTTTTTGCCTGATTGACAGCGGGGCGACAAATGCCCTTCGTCCCGCGAAGGATGGAGAAGCTGAGGGCTGCAGGGTGATTCGGGTGGATTTAGCTAGTGGGGGAACAGAGCTTCGGATTAATGAGTTCGGAACTTTGTTGCACCGGGGTGAATGTCAGGTCATCCTTCCGGCTAGTTATCTAGTGAGCTTAGGCTATAGCATCAACTGGCGAAAGGGGGGATGCAAGATAAAGCACCGGAAACAAGGGGTTTTGGAGGTGACGGTAGTAAAGGGCTGCCCCTTAATTTCGAAGGAGATGGGCCTTACGCTCCTGGGAGAGTATGAGGCTAGGAGAAAGGGAGTGCCTTTGTTGAGCAAGGCTGAGGTTGAGGACTTGAAGGAGGCAGTGCCTGTGGACAGTGTTCGTAGGTGGGTTCGGGAGAGAGTAGAGGCTAGGGGTGAGGTTGGTTTGTCGGTTGTGGACCAGCTAGTACTCTTACGGTCTTTCTTTCCGGACCTACCTTTACAGATACTAGCCCGGGCGTGCGCGCCTGTGTGTGGACCAGACCATGAGGACTGGTCTGAACTGCCATGGAACCGAAGATTAAGGCGCTCAATCATTAGAGCTAGCCCTGGTTCGGTGCTAATAATGGTTCCACCTTGCCCGGTTTCCTGGAGAGGTATGGGTAGGGTGGTTTCGGTGGCCGATTCGGAAAAGGGCCTCGGGTCGAGGTTGGTTTTTGGGCTGCTGATGAGGTGGGCTCATGCAGGGGTACTTGGGGGTCTGGTTAAGGGTTCCGCTGAATTGAAGGAAGAGTTGTCTGAAGTTGCGGCGGATGAAGATTTGGTTCGGACTCTCAGGTTAATGCTGATTTTTTCGGTGGCCCAGGCGGTTAAGGATATAAGAGGGTCAAAAAGCGACATTTGTAATTCCCTGGGGATGGAATCTAGTTTGAGGGAAGGGTTATGTGGAACCTTTCTTGCTATGGATCGCTGGTCGCTGGATGGCCGTGTCATCTCAGGGGGTGGCCGGATGAACGGAGTTCATTTTATATCGGCNATGGAATCTAGTTTGAGGGAAGGGTTATGTGGAACCTTTCTTGCTATGGATCGCTGGTCGCTGGATGGCCGTGTCATCTCAGGGGGTGGCCGGATGAACGGAGTTCATTTTATATCGGCGTACGGATTAAACATCGCCTCTTTTGATCAAGGGTGTTTTGGGGCAATAGGAGTGCAGGAAGCTTCCCTTGTTACCAGTTCATGGTTCCTGTTTGAGTCCCTTCATTAACGAGGTTAGGGGTGGACTTTGGGATTGCTTCGAAGGGTGCAGAAGGCCTGGGTTCTGTGGAAATGGGAGCAGGCGCGCGCTGAGGAGGTTGTGGAAAGGAGAGCAATTCTTAAGAAACTTACTGAGNAGGGGTGGACTTTGGGATTGCTTCGAAGGGTGCAGAAGGCCTGGGTTCTGTGGAAATGGGAGCAGGCGCGCGCTGAGGAGGTTGTGGAAAGGAGAGCAATTCTTAAGAAACTTACTGAGGAAGAATCTTATGCGCTCCATGTACAACAAGATCATGTTCCATACCGTAAGGGTTGCCCTATATGCATCAGTGCTCAAGGTAGGCAAAGGTCTCATTGGAGGTCGAGCTTTCCGGGGTTGCATGCGTTGAGTGTAGATATAGCGGGGCCCCTAATTCCTGGTCAGTCTTGGGATGCTGAAGCAAGTGGCAGGGATAAGGGAGGAGGGTACCGCTACTTCTTAGCCTGTGCGTATACTATCCCGGGAGGGTTTGCTCCGGCGGTAAGTGAAAAGAGGAAGGATGATGACCCTGAGGAGTTTGTGGAATGTGGCCATTTGGTACGTGAAAAAGGGGATGGTGATCCAGGTGGGGTGGGTAGTATTCCTTTGGATCCTGGGGATGATTTGCTAAGGGAGCTTGACGAGATTCCGTTGTCGTTGGATGAGGCAAGGGTGCAGGTAGTTACTCGACGAGCTCGGTCTAAACGGCCAGAGGAGGAAGATTTGGGTGAAGTGGCGGATGACTCGGCCACAAAGGGGCGTCGGACCTTGTTTGTTGGGGTGCCATTACGAACTAAATCGGGAAAGGAGACCCTACACCAAGTACAGGGGATTATTAATCGCTTTGAATCGTCGGGTTTTCCTATTCAGAGATATCATTCGGATCGGGCTAAGGAGTTGCGTAGTCATTCATTGATTAGCTGGCTGAAAAACAAAGGCATACATGTAACGTGCACGGCCGGCGAATCTCCGGCGGCCAATCGGGCTGAACTTGGAGTACAAGCACTCAAAGCCTTTGTTAGGAAGCTGTTGTTTGTCTCTGGTTTGGGCAAAGAAATGTGGCCGCTGGCGCTCCTGCATGGGTCTGCAAGGAACTGGCTAAATTTTAATGAGGCGGTAGGTATTCCTCAGGTCCCACTCCTTCCCTTTGGGCTCCGAGTTCATGCTCGTAAGCGTACGCGCACTGGTTACGACGCACAATGGGAATCGCGCACGGTTCAGGGTGTGTANGAGGCGGTAGGTATTCCTCAGGTCCCACTCCTTCCCTTTGGGCTCCGAGTTCATGCTCGTAAGCGTACGCGCACTGGTTACGACGCACAATGGGAATCGCGCACGGTTCAGGGTGTGTATTTGGGGCCGGCGCCCCACACTACTGGAGGTCATCTGGTTTGGGTCTCTGGTGAGGATGACGGGGACGGCCGTGTTTTGTTAACTAACACTGTGTATCCGTTGCGAGGACAAACGATTTCGACATCTAAACCCCGGTACCGTCTTAGCGGCAAGCGCTCACCGCCGTTTGCGTTGCGAGTTGTAGCTGCGGCCCCTGCGACGGGTAGCCATGGAGGATTGCTTTCCATAGGCACTGAGGTTGCCTATGGGGGGGAGTCCTTTTACCAGGATGGCTCCGGGATTGAAAAAATGATGATGGCTCCGGGATTGAAAAAAATGATGATGAGGGTTTTGGAAGTGGGCTTCTAGAAGATTCGGACCGGGGTCGGGAGTTTGAAATGTTTCGGGATAACCATGAGGAGGACTTGGGTCCCCTCCCGAACATTGCTGGAAGTCATTTGCTGGACCCTGCAAGCGGGGATTTTCTCTTGGAGGAGGGTTCGACCCATCTTAAGGTTCTAAAGGGGGATCTTAGGATTTGGGTTCAGGAGTGTGTTGATGATGGGGTATGTTCACCTCAGGAGTGTTTGGAGGTATTGGAGAAGGGGTTGTCCGGAATGCCGATTGCTCGTAGGCCTATGCTGCAAGGTCGGGGTAGGGCTTTGCTGTTAGGGTTGTATGGGTTGGGAGGATTTCGGGGAGTCTCTAAGGCTACTTATGATAACCCCGAGGTTACGCAGTATCTCAATAAGTTTATGAGGAGCCAGTGTCCTTCACATCTATGGACGGCGCTGTACGTCTCACGTAATACCGTCATGCCGGTGCATCGGGATCTTAGGAACGCAAAGGGTTTCGATGTGTTGGTTAGGGCGGTTGGGGACTTTATTGGTGGAGGTCTTTGGATTGAGAGTGATACTGGGGAAGGGTCTGTGTGTAAAGAGCTGCCTGATGGTAGGTTTTGCCCGGGGACGGTTCACGATGTTAAGCGGGAACCTGTGGTGTTTTCAGGGGAGAGATGGCATGTACCCGAAGCCTGGGCGGGGGATTCTAGGTGGGTTATTTCCGCTTTTGTTCCGAGGGATTTTGAAGGCACTTCGGAGGAACAGTGGAGTTCTTTGAAAGAGTTGGGATTCCCAGTGGATGGGGTGCGAAGCCGATGTGCGGAGTTAAGAGACACCCTAGGGGCTTCAGTAAGGAAAGTTGACTCTGGAAGGCCACACGTTTTGTTGGAGCAATGGGAGGTTTTTCTTCCCACCCCGTTTTGGGAGCATGTGCGCCCGAGTTGGGCCCATCAGCATGAATGCCTCGCCCGACTGTGTCGGTTCCTAGCAGCGGAGCTGTGTGAAGCCGTGGACCTCGAGTTAGGTGTAACCGAAATGGCATGGCAGCTTCGTAGGGCTGAGACTATGTGCGAGGGTTTAGAAAAGGGCCTGGATAACTATGGTGAAGGGTGCGGGGTAAGGGCCCTTCAATTGGAGGTCCCGATAGGGGATGAGGATTCCGCGGATCAGTTCTTACAGACCAGGACAGTGGGTTTAGCGGAGGCCCGTAGGGAGTTAGAGAAGTGGAAGGATCCTGCTAGGGAGGAGATAATCAGCCTTAAGACTACCAATAAGGCTGTTACTCGGGTCGGTGTTGCTGAAGTAGATAAGTGGGCCAGTGAGGGAGTCAACGTGGTGCAACTTCCCGGGAAGGTGGTGTTAACTAGGAAGTCAGGGACCGGCAAGCGTAGGTGTAGGGCTGTATGCTGCGGTAATTACCTTCCTACGGATAAGTTGGGGCTTACACGGGAGGATTTGTACGCGTCAGGCGCAGAGGCCCTTTCGGTTAAGTTGGCGTTGGTTTTTGCGGCTAGGTTCCCAGATTGGGTAGGGGTGATTATTGATGTGAAGTCGGCTTTTCTCTACGCCCCTATTAGGAGTGATTATGAGGGTACTGAGGAACGGATCGTCGTTAAGCCCCCAGGGTTTTTGGTAGAGCTTGGCCTGCTGGCGCGGGATGACAGATGGTGGATTCGAAAGGCCCTTTATGGGCTTCCGACATCTCCCAGGGACTGGGGTCGATACCGGGATCGAGAGTTTCAGAAGTTTGTTATCGTCTCAANCCTGCTGGCGCGGGATGACAGATGGTGGATTCGAAAGGCCCTTTATGGGCTTCCGACATCTCCCAGGGACTGGGGTCGATACCGGGATCGAGAGTTTCAGAAGTTTGTTATCGTCTCAAAGGGGGTGACTTACCACCTAGTGCAGACCAAGTCTGACGACGCGCTCTTGTGTCAGGAGTTTATTAAGACCATTAGGGTAAGCTGGAAGACCAATGACCCTGAGTGGCTCGGCGCAGATCCGGTGACGTTTTGTGGCATTGAGCTTTCGAGGGATGAGACGGGGTATAGGATGAGCCAGCGCTCGTATATCCAGGAATTGTTAAATCGGTATTNCCTGCTGGCGCGGGATGACAGATGGTGGATTCGAAAGGCCCTTTATGGGCTTCCGACATCTCCCAGGGACTGGGGTCGATACCGGGATCGAGAGTTTCAGAAGTTTGTTATCGTCTCAAGGGGGGTGACTTACCACCTAGTGCAGACCAAGTCTGACGACGCGCTCTGGCTGGCCCGGGTTTTTAAGAATGATAGCCTTGGGGATGTAGCGGGTATCTTAATTGTCTATGTTGATGATTTGGCATTTTTGGGTCCTGCCGACTTGTGTCAGGAGTTTATTAAGACCATTAGGGTAAGCTGGAAGACCAGTGACCCTGAGTGGCTCGGCGCAGATCCGGTGACGTTTTGTGGCATTGAGCTTTCGAGGGATGAGACGGGGTATAGGATGAGCCAGCGCTCGTATATCCAGGAATTGTTAAATCGGTATTNTGACCCTGAGTGGCTCGGCGCAGATCCGGTGACGTTTTGTGGCATTGAGCTTTCGAGGGATGAGACGGGGTATAGGATGAGCCAGCGCTCGTATATCCAGGAATTGTTAAATCGGTATTCTGTGGAGGAGGAAGCAGGGACTCCGATAACCAAGTGGGTAGAGCCTGAGCATCCGGAAGCGGCGACAGTGGACCAAGTTCGCGAAGCACAAGGAATAACTGGAGCTTTACTCTGGCTATCCACCCGTACTCGGCCTGATTTGGCTTACGTAGTGGCACGATGCGGACAACAAGCGACGAAGTCTCCGTGTTTTTCCATTGCTTTGGGACGGCAAGCTTTAGCCTACTTGAGGTCAACTTTGGATATGGGAATAGATGTTCCCTTCAAGGTGGCCAATACCTTTGCGGACCACAGCTTGATTTCGCTACCACAAGCAGATCGTGTACTTGAACTTCTTACTGATGCTTCTCATAGCCCAGGAGGCGACCGCTCCATGCAAGCGGTGTTTATTGTATGGCGTGGCGTTCCAGTGGCGTGGGAATCGACACGTCAGTCTTTTACAACATTAAGCTCGGCGGAAAGCGAGTTGGTATGTATGGTGCACGGAGTGCAGTTNCGTCAGTCTTTTACAACATTAAGCTCGGCGGAAAGCGAGTTGGTATGTATGGTGCACGGAGTGCAGTTGGCAGAAGCAGTACAGCCTCTAGTCGATGAGCTGGTGGAGCAGGACTCCCTAGTTTCTTTGCTTGCGGATAACGAGGCGGCCATTAGATCATTTGAGGCTTCTCCGGCGGGGTGGCGTAACCGCCACCTTCGGATGAGGGCTCATGCGGGTCGTGAAAGGATAGCCGCTAACTTACTTAAGGTGTCGCACTTGCCAGGGGAGTACCAGGTAGCAGATTTAGGGACTAAGCCTTTGTCTAGGATTCGGATCTTTCGGCTACTTGAGCTTATTAATATTAGGGAAAGGGCGGTTAAGGATGAGTCTGCTGTGGGTGCCAGGTTGCTGAGTAGGTTAAGCCTGGAAAGGGGCCCTGGGAATAGCGACCTAGCGAAAACCGTGGCAGGTCTGGCTCTTTTGGCTATGCTTCCTGGTGCGAGGGGACAACCGTTGGAAGACTCCGGTGAGATTGGGTTTAGCTGGCTCATTTGGACTTTCGGGTGGCTTGTTGCCTTGAGTGCTTCGCTATGGGGATGGTGGTGGATATTTGGGCGTGATACGGGTGTTTTAGAGGGTGGGGCTGTGGTTGGTTTGGAGGAACCTCTTACGGGTTCTGGTGAAGGGAATCAAGAGGAGGCTCTTCCCGAGGATCTGGTGGAATGTCTCTTAGATGAGGCGACTTCAGGTTCCACAGTTGCAGGAAATGAGCCCCCGGTTCCGCCTGAGACCTCCACTGAGTGTCGAGAGGAAGTGGAGGGAGCTGATGATGTTTTTAGCGAAGCAGAGTGGCAGGTAGCTCAGGCCAAGTTGGAGGCTGTAGAAAGGGAAACGGGGCTTACCTTTGTTCAAAGGGCACGAGTAAGACGAGCGCTGGAGTCGGGGGGTGTACTGGACCCGCCTGCTTTTCTCCAGAGGTTTGGCCCTGTGCCTCTTTGGGCTAGGGGTTCCGATATCCCGGGGAGATCTGATGCTATAGCCGCGAGCAGTAACCAGGATCCTGTTTCACAATCTTCTGGGAGTGCTGGGAGTGGTACGGTTGCTTCTAGTTCGGCTGCGGTTGATTGTTCGGGACTTTGGGTTCGGGTTTTGGGTCAGTGTTGGGCTGTGTGGGTGAGAATGTTGAGTTCCCCGGCATGCGAATGGACCGCGCTAAGTGCTGCCAATCTAGGGCTTTACCGGGATGCAGTTTTGAGACTGGTGAGGCAGTTGCAAGNGTGTTGGGCTGTGTGGGTGAGAATGTTGAGTTCCCCGGCATGCGAATGGACCGCGCTAAGTGCTGCCAATCTAGGGCTTTACCGGGATGCAGTTTTGAGACTGGTGAGGCAGTTGCAAGATACGGGGGTTAGGGTTCCGGGAGGTTCCGAGGATTTTGGCGCGCTGGATTCCACTGGTCAGATTGGGGGGAGTTCAGATTTAGGCGCACTGGATTCCGCTAGTCAGATTGAGGGGAGTTCAGATTTAGGTGCGCTGGATTCCGCTGGTCAGATTGAGGGGAGTTCAGATTTAGGCGCACTGGATTCCGCTGGTCAGATTGGGGGGAGTTCAGATTTAGGTGAGCTGGATTCCGCTGGTCAGATTGGGGGGAGTTCAGAATTTCCAGAGCCTTTGGTCTTGGACGAGCAGACTGCTGGTGGTTACGGTCCTTCAGATCAGGTAGTTTCGGAGGCTTCAGGAGTTGGTCGTTGGTTTCGGCAGTTTGAGGACAGGGAGACTGATTCCGAGAGGGGTGAGCTAGGGCTTAGCAGTGTTTCAGGGCCAGGGGATCAGTATGGTGGGAGCTCTGGTAGTCATGGGATGCAAGCTGTCCCTCTCTCTGAACGGTGCTATGAAGATTATTATGGAGATGAGATGCTGATGGATCGGTTCCCCTATGTAGGTTCTTGGCTTCAGAGGCATTTCCTTCTGCATCTGTTTTCCCTTGTTGGGGAACAGGTACTTTGGGCTCTGGGTGAACGGTCTTTGGAGTGGTTTATTCTCAGGAGAGTGTCCGGAGGAGTTCGATGTGCTGTGACCCTTGCTGTTGCTGATGCGCTGCGAAAGGGACCTTTCACTATCTTATACAGCGGACCTCAGGGATTAGCTGCAGTAGATGAGTTCATCAGGAGTGGGGAGCACGTTGAGGACTTGGTTGTCGGATTTCCTTATGTAGAAGGTCCCCCTGGTATGGTAGCGCATTATCTGTGGAGGGTGTTTATGCTTGTAGGCTGGTGTGTCTTGGATTTTTTGGGTGATAGGGTTAGTTCTTGGGGAAGTCTACGAGGGGTTGCTCAGGGATTCCGTAGTAGTGCCACGCTAGCACTGACCATTTGGTTAAGAAGAANGCGGAAGACGACGGGGAATTGGATGAGGGGCTATTAAGACCTAGGGATGTACCTGGACCGGTTAGGTTGGGGTTGGGTCCTGAAGGGCAGGCTCTTGTGGATTCTTCGTCTTCGGAGTCCGAGGAGTATGAGAGCTCAACCATGGAGCCTTCGGCAGTATCAGAGAGTCCAGAAAGTAGTGAAGGGACTAGAGGGCTGGGTTGCGACGGCATACCGGGTCATCGTGGTTCCTCGGTTCAAGATGTGGGTTTTGGGACTTCGTATCAGGCTGCAGAAGGTATCCTGTGGTGCACATATGGCGATAACACGGTACCGGTTCCGCTACCAGGTTGGGATGTTTCAGCTGTTCAGACTGTAGTGGTGGGACTGACCACTGGTGACTGGACAGAGTTCCAATCGATGATGGCGGAAGGAGCAGGAGTTCAGGAAGGGGTAGAACTGCCTAGTGGCAGTGCGGAGGCTCCCAGGAGGCGGTTTAGGAGTAGTAGGCTTCGGAAGGTTTGGAGTCCAGGCAGGCTCGTCAGGATAGTGGTTTGCTTGGTTTTCTGGTTTTTCTGGGGTTGTCTTAAGGCTGTAGCCGGTGATTCAGATGAGACTTGGGGCCCCCAGGAAACCCAGTGCACACCCGGCGATGCTACTCACACCCTTCTTTTGCGGCCCCAAACTCGAGATGTGAGCGACCCGTGGGAAGAGTTTGGTGAGGGTTGTGATGGTTCTACTGCGTGGGAGGTGAGTAAAGTTGTGGTGCTGATCTTGACCTGGGAAATTGTGAAGGCTGTTGCACGAGCTTACAAGGCTCAAAGGGCCGTTTTTAAGGACGAAGGCACTCAAACTTTGGATCGAGGAATTATTGTGATGCCTCTGGAATCGCATGTTCCCAATCGGTCGAAAATCCTGTACAGCTTATGGCGAGCCGGGTACCAGTTTGATATTTGTGAGAATTCTGAGCGGGTTAGGGTTGAGTTTGAAGGTTTGGTTGGTGCCTGGTTGGCTCGAGTTGAGGATGGAGAGATTTCATCGGCTTCTTCGTCTGGTTGAGATGTATCCCTAGGGTCAGCGACAGTGGAAGTTCATAAAGAGGTATGTAAAGCATGTGTGTCTTGCGAAGAAACAGCCTTGAGCAGTAGGGAATCGGAGGATGAATATCCCCCTGGTGGAACTTGCCAGGTTTTTATAGCAACCAGTAGCGTTGTTGGGGATTAGGAGTCCGAAGATTTCCTATTGAGGTTAGAAGTAGGAGATTGTCGGGGGCTCGGCTGCGACCTCAAAGAGGGCTCCACAACAACTACCGTGGGGTTGCCATGCTGAGCCTGCAAGCTGACTTTTGATCTCCGGAGCGTGTTTGTTAAGGGTGCCTGATGGCGCGCGGTGTTAGGGAAGGGATGTGTCATGCCGCACATATTCTAAAAGGGTTTCAACTCTGTGTTTTCCGGCTGTCCGGTCACCGGACCCTTGGAGGGCCCGGTGAGGGGGAGTGCGTGCGAGGCATGACCCTTCTTTGTCTTGACGATTGANCACATATTCTAAAAGGGTTTCAACTCTGTGTTTTCCGGCTGTCCGGTCACCGGACCCTTGGAGGGCCCGGTGAGGGGGAGTGCGTGCGAGGCATGACCCTTCTTTGTCTTGACGATTGATGTCTCTGAACCGCAGGCTGTTTTTGTTTGCAGAAAAAGCGGGCATGCTGGGGTTGTAAGCTTCTGCTGTATCTTCTTCATCTCTGGAAGGGTTCAGGCGTTGGAGTATACTCCCCTATTNAAAAAGCGGGCATGCTGGGGTTGTAAGCTTCTGCTGTATCTTCTTCATCTCTGGAAGGGTTCAGGCGTTGGAGTATACTCCCCTATTTTTCCTTAAGGTGGTCGGTTAGCGTCACGTAGTTAGGGTTTAGCGGTTCGACAACGATGCCGAGAGAATTTTCTGCAACAATTAAACCAGAGTTCTTTTCATGGTTTCGCTCTACAGATTTCTGCGGGTGTCGGGCTTTAGGGGCTTTAGGGGCTTAGGGTTTAAAGGCTTCGAGGGTCTAGGGTCTCAAGACTCGGGGTGCCCCCCATAGAAGACTGCAGGTGTTGGGGCTCCGCTGAAGGTTCGTAGCAGCGCTTCAGCAAGCATCACATGCAGTTGCAGAATCGCAAACCCACCTTGCCCATCAGCACCTGTGCCAGCAAGACTGAACGCGGCAGCATCAAAGGTGAGCGGGCTTTGAAGCTCAGCGCCTGCGTGATTTGGTTACGGCCACCCGGACATGGCTCATTTCGAGCCGTGCTCGTGGTTTTGCTGCTGCAGACATCATCTGCGGCGTGGAGGATTTGCTGCTGGAAGATGTGCTGGGCCTGACCCGGCCTGCCAGCGCTTCACCTCTTCAGTGGCAACTTCTGCCAACGCCTGCGCCGTGCTTTGCGTGCGCTGAGCAGGGCCAAGGCACGTGCGTAGATTCTTGCCCGGGTCGGGCCAGATCCCGACTGAGCACATCTCCGGCAGCCTCTTCATTGACTGTCGGTGCAAGATCACGATCCAGGGCTCGGCAAGCAGAAGCACGCAGTTGGAAGACGAGCCAGCGGGACCGACTGTGTCCGGAACGCCTCCCGGGTCCGCCCCGCAAGCTCGGATCCATGCCAGACAATGCACCTGCAGGATGTGACGTTGCGGGTGGCCTTGCTTCCATCTCCCTGTGGTCTCCTACATCTGCTTCAAGCACGAAGTCAGACTGTGACGCTTGCGCACGCACGCAGCTAGATCCGCTGTCGCAGTTCGATTTCCCTTCGTGGTGAGGTAGCCTGCCTGCAAATGCATCACAACTGTGCTTGGAAAAGAACCGCCTGCTCTCTTTTCGAGTTTCCTGACGATGCGACAGTGTTTCTCAAGACGCATCACAGCCTATGACTTTCGGGACAGATTCTGTGCTGCATGACGGTTGCCTCGGCTAGACCCATGACCATTGAAAGACTGATGCTTGCATCCCCCTTGCTTTCGAACATCTGCGACCTGACGCCGCTTCTTGGCAGTCCACTCGCTGCAGCGCCCCCAGACACCTGATTGCTCTCCCTCGCCGCCTTTCCTGACTGCCATGGCTGCCCGAGCCCAACGTGCACCCACACAGGAGGAGATTCTGCGTGCTTTCCGCACTTGTGGCGACCTCGACGCGGCGGAGGCCCGGCGCATGGCGCCCGCCATTCTCCAGGTTGTGTGTTGTGTTGCTTTGGTAGCCGAGGTCCGTAGTGCTTGCCATGGCCGTGGTCGTCGCGAGCCTTTCGCCGCTGGAGACACGTGCTTCCGTGATTTGTGTTGCGTGATGCGATGCACAGCGGCATATAGCATTGCACACCCACACACACGCACACGCGCGCAGGACCGGTTCGTCATCTCGCCTTCCATCGAGATTCCGAACTCCATATGGGCGGTTCTTCTGCACCCGGGGTCCGTCAATTCCTCCGGACTCCTGCCTGTCGTGCTCAAGGCTCTCGACCGGATCATGCGGCGCCACCACATCGTCGAGATTGCCGAGGTCAAGCGCCAGGATGAGGAGCTTGAGGCGCGCGGCCAAAAGGGCGACATTGCCCTGCCTCCGAAGGGGCAGTGTCTCGCTGGTGGTGGGTCGCTGGCAGCAACAGGCAGATAGTCTGTGTGTCACCTTTCCGATCTCCAACTCTGCTTCTGACCCTTGTCCAGGTTTGCAGATGAGTCTGGAACAAAATCGCGGGGCTGCGGTCTCCGTGGAGCCGGAAGTAGAGCAAGTTTTTCATTGGTTCACTGCCCTGCCCTCAGCAGTTCTAGCGTCGTGTTTCTATATAGCATCGCTCCTGCGACTTGAACAGAAGTTTCCTCCACATGGGCTGGACGCAGGCTGAAAGCACGGTGGACAAGGGCGCTCCCGGAAAGCTCTGGGATGGAAGCCCTTGGCACCGTCCTGTCATGGACAAAACCCGGGCGTTCACCATACCCCGCCCGTGGTATTCGATTTTAGCTGCAGGACACATCCCAAAGACTTTTGCGGCCACCAGCAAGGATGTCTTCGGACTCCGCCAGCGCCTCACTGTCTGCGTACCAACACCATCTTGGAAGAAGCTTGACGAGATCGACACGGCGTGCCAGCAGCTCCCCGTGGCCCCCCATGAACCTGCCGACTTCCTCGCTGCGCTCTGCTACCCTGTGCTGAACTACTCTTTGAAGTTTCCCTGCAGCTGACTTCTGCCCACAGCCAGGTCGCGCCTTCCGCCCACATCGAACGGATGGTGCCCGGGAACTCGTGCGCACGACCTTCGACGTGCTTTGCCGAAACAGTCACACAGCTTCAAGCCAATTAACTCCCGTGACCTCTATTATATTATAATTAACATATACACCGCCGGGACCGACAGGCGCACATGTCCATGCAGAAGGAAGCTTACTGTCGGGACGGGCGCCATGAGGAGAGCAAGCGGCACGGGAAGCTGCGGACAAAATACAATCGCCTTGCCTGGGGCATTCATGTCCTCAACGAGCTGTGCCTTTGCTTTTTGCGCCACAAAGAAATGCCGGACTTTGATATGTCAGGCAGCTTGCTTTGAGTTTCTACTGCAGCCTGGCAATGCTGGAGTCATCCTGAAGTGCAGCTGCTTTGCGAGGTAACTGGGGCCAGGACTTCCTGCCCAACGTAGACGTCCCTCACGCTGCTATCAAGTTTGCATACTGGCTCGGCGAAGCGTTCGACAACGTCCGGGCATGCTTGGATTTCACGCAGCCCCGGCCGCCTCCTTTCCAGGCGCTGTGCGTGCTTTGTGACGAAGTCCGCGTGGGTGTATGTCATCCCGACCGTGCGTCCCGGTGCCAGGCACCATTACTTTTTCCAGATACCAGCGCCGAATATGTGGCCCAAGGTGCGGTGCGGCTTTTCCGCAAACTCTGTTCGGCTCGGATTCGGGGGTCGATCACTTGCCACACTGCGATCGCCTTCTTTGCGACGAGAGTCTCCCCCAACACAGCTGGATACAACTCATGCTACACCTTTCAGAATACCAAGCCTGCTGCCGACATCGTCTTTATCTTCAAGAGCAAGCTCTGATCCGGGAGGAGATTGGCAAGCTGACGATATGCCCGCTGGTTCCGAGTCTGAACATCGTGTTGCTAGATCCTGCAGATTCAGATCCTCTTCTACTTCACGTTCCCGATCCGTGCGTGGAGAGTGCGCCCCAACGCAGTTAGGCCCATGCACTCAATTTGAGTTTCCTGCGTGGTGAAAAGACTGCTGACCTTCGGTGAGTGCTTCATTCAACCGCATAGAGCTGCCACTTCCTGTTTCACTGTCCAGCCCAGTAATTCGAGTCAGACGATTAGATGCTGCACGTGCAGCAGGCCTGAGACATGACGCTGCGGGCCTGTCAAATGGCTTCCCAATGCTCTTTCTACAAATTGTGCTTGCTGCCGTTCTTCTTCTCTGCAGGGCTCAGATCAGAGTGTTGTCACACTTTAGTGTTGATACAAAAGCCTGGTCGCCGTTTGCCACCATTCCGCAAGAGTTTTCGTGCACTCTTGCCAAAGCTAACCAGGCTGTCCAGGATAACTTCAACGCGGCGGAGCACCTGCCTGACAAGGTGTTCCCGTATCTCAACGGCCACTTGCCAGCGCATGTATGCAACGACCATGATGTTTGCTCGGCAACGCAGGCCCTGAGTAACGGGGCGAGCATCATGTTGTGGTCGCAACAGCCGAGTCCCTTGGCGATGCTCGCTTTCCATGTAGCCAATGCCCAGAAACGCAAGAGCAGATTGTTGCAAGCGGCTGAAACACTCATTGAAGTGGCCGACGACACTCTGGAGAGCACCCAGGACTCGGACGAAGGGGCGGGGCAAGACGGTTGGGGCCGCTCCAGCCACACCGTTCAGGCCAAAAGCATTTGCCTGCAAAGCTTCACCTTCACGGAGCTCTTCTTCCGTTGCTCCGCCGACTACCCGCAGGTGGAGACGACGGACGAGAAAGACAACAAAGACAACACAGGGCTGTGGCAGGGCCAAGCCCTCCACTTGGACGAGGCGTACGAGTTCCTGGAGGGCTTGGCCCTGTTGGGGCCACGTGAGAAAGCGGGCCACCAGGACCGGGACAGCATATGCTACTCCGTGCAAAAAACATATCTCTCTGTCCGTGCTAGGCCACGGACACCCGAGCAAGCTCATCCCAATGGAGAAGCAGTTGCAAGGACTACACACGTCGGCCACTAAGGAGCGCTGCCCCATCTGTGTGGATGTCAGCGTACCACGACATGCCACACTTCTGCAGCACATGCTGCGTGCAGACCCTAATCTGCTTGAGTGGACATGGATCCCTCTGACGCCGTTTCAAGCTGGGGTCTTTCAATGGAAAAAAAGGGAGAAGATGCTCGACAACCCTGCTTGCTTCCTTAACGGCGAGGCGATGCAGTTTGTTGGTTGTTCCAGGGTGATCTGAAGTTCGGAGGTGATTTTCTGTTTACGTAAATATGTCTATATATACTGTTAATGCTGGCTATGCTCCGGTGTGTGGGCTATCAGGGCTTGCCCTCCCCGTAAACATGCATACCCCACAGGGACCCCTTGGGTTCCGTGTCAGCTCAGGGGAGGAGGGGATGTAGTTGTTCTTTGGGTTCTAAAGTGAGGCCTTGTTTCCTTAGGACTAAACATAGCAAGACACAACTTCTTGTCTTGTTTAAGGGGCGATTCAGGAACTAGCTTTAAATTGTTGCTGCTCTTTTGCGATTGGGTTCAAGTTGCGCTTCTTATGGAGTCAAGCAGACATAGAGATGTTGGCATTTAGAACCAGGTGACTTTGTACACAGGTAGGTCATACATCAGGTTTGAAGTAAAATACTCTAAACGTTCAACAGTTGCCAACTTTGTTTTTTCTTTAAGGATCCTTAGTATCATGATACTATAAAAGAGGCCCAAACCCTAGTCCAGTCATTCCGGCCTTTATATTAATCCTACCAATACGTGCCAAGTCCTCCATCCGACACCCAGAACTCGGAGGCTCAGGGGACTCAGTAAGTAGGTGAGAAGGAAGTTATAAGTACCTCAAATGGAGTTACCGCAGTAATAACCCTATTTATAACCGACTTACTACGTCCCCTTGGCCTCTAAGAAGATTCCGAACGGAAAGCTGCAAATCCAAGGAGACGGCATGGCTGGCACTAGCCCTGGCAGCGGTCTTACATTCGGAGTGGGTTTTCGGGTGCAGGGGGTGCAGGGGGCGGAGGGTTGAAGTAGGATTGCGGACCCCATATTTAAGGGCTCTCATTGTGGGATTAACGCAGGCAGCTTCATCCCACCCTTGGAGCCCATTGATACATACCCAACGCGGATACCCAGCCGGGCTTCTAGCAAACGGTGTCTGTAAGGTTTTGTACTACTGTTTCGGCTTTGTAGGGATTCGATGTTGAGTTTGGGGTTGAGGGCAGGGGGCACCCTAAATCTTAAACGTTAGACCGCAAAACGCTAAAACCTAAACTCTTAAGCCCGATACCGTCCTTAAGCCTTTCAAACCCTGAAACCCTAAGCCCTAAACCCTAAAACCCCTAAACCCGAAAAACACCCTGAAACCTAAGCCTTCAAGACGCCGAGGCAAGCTTGGAGACGACGTCCTTGACCTGCCAGGCGGAATTCCGCAAAAGGGGGAACGATGGAGATTCTTTGTTTTTTTGGTTTGGGGGCTTCAGGTTTAGAGTTCCGGGTTTGGGGTTTAGGGTTTGTGTGTTTTTGTTTTAAAGGCTTTGTGGTGGTAGGTAGCGTCAAAATTTTCCTAGTTGAGACATGCTGCCTCAAACCATGGATTCCCAGATTCCCGAAGCTTATAGAGATGGGGCTTTCTTTGACAGCAAATCAGGGAAGACCAGGGATCCGTTCTGCCATGAGTTCCGCGTGAAGGGAAGCTGATCGCCGTCAGCTTGACACAGCGTTCGCATCGACAACAGCACGTCCTAAATCTTTGAACTATCGCTCTACAACACTTGTGGTGAAGTTACCATAATAAGGAAACCATATAATTGACTATAGATCCCTATTATGGTAACTTAAATGAAATCCCTTGGAAGCTGCACCATGAGCACTCCTGGAAAAAGCTCTCCTGTCGGTTGAAGGTTTAGGATGAAGACTGTTCGGCGACTTCAGGCTTGCATATGAGCCCTCGACATCATTCCCTTCTAGTCCCAAGTATCGTAGAATATGCCCCGAAGCCTTAGTCCAAGTATTCAGCCCCTATACGCGTAGTTCTTGAAGCCCTTAACCCTAAACCCTTATGGTAGCCTTGAAGGGACCCTTAAGAGGGACCCTAAACCCGAGAATCACTGCTGCAGCTCCAGCGAGTGGAGAACGCGCCGCTCAACTTGCCCGAGGGTGCGCCGGAGCCCTCAGACTTATTGTTTGGGGTTTAGGGTTTTAGGGTTTAGGGTAGGGGTTTAGGGTTTGGGGGTTTAGGGTTGAAGGGCTTAGGGTTTTAGGATTTAGGGGTTTAGGGTTTGGGGTTTAGGGCTTGGGGTTTGGGTTTTAGGGTTTAGGATGGTTTACGGTTCGTGGTTCAGAGTTTAGGGTTTTACCCTATGTCGTAGGGGTTTCTGAGGGCACGTCAAAGGTTTACCGGAAATCCTAAACGCCTTTATCGAAATCCGTAACCCCAAGGGTCCAAAGGACCCAATAATAAGGTGCTTGGGTTTAGGAATAGTAGTTATGTAGCTTTACATTTGGGAGAGTATATGATTAGTAGGTACTTGGACCCTTAGGGTAACATCTTGTCAGAGGGTAGGGTTTACTTGGGAGTTTCCGAAAATAGGGGAACCATAATTTTGCACCCTAATTTGTAGGATCCTTACTATAATGACCCCAAAATACGGTACCCCTATTTTTGGAAACTCCCACTTAGACCCTAAATAACTTACCTGTCAGAGGGTTGACAGTAGGTTCAAGGAGGGTACACAGGGGGGCGGGGGGCGTGCACTTAATACACAATACCTTATTGGCTGTAAACTCAACTTTTCACCTTTCGGGGTTCTTATAAGGTAGTCGGTTCTGAAAGTTTCAACTTGTATTTCCTTGGGTCTTGGGCCAGTGAGATACAAAGTTTGGCAGCAAGGGTTTGGATGTGCGAGAGTTGTAGCGCATATGGGGTATTGTATCGGAGGAGCTCGATCAAGCCAATGTTGAAGCAAAGGAGTTTCAAGTTTCACTACATCAAGCCCAAAGCCCTGAGCTTCAATTATTTTATGGACCTAGAACCGTAAAACTTAAGATCTAAACCCCTGGGCGACACGGAAGCCCCTCAACCTTAAGCCGAAGACCCTTATCAACAACGAAAACCCTAAACCATTTCCACCCCCCGAAGGCCTTGGAACCTAGACTTTCGGGCACAGAACCCTCCTGAGGAACCTTTCAAAGGAAACTCTGAAACGGGAAGCACTTGTTAAAAACCCGAAAAAGGAACCCGAGGAGGAACCCTACCTCCCTCACAGGAGCCCTAAACCCCCTAAAAGGAATTGACCCGTAACCCCGTAAACAGAACCCACACAAGAACCCCAAAACTCCCTAAAAGGAACCCTAAGACCCGTTAAAAGGAACCCCTGTAGGGTTTAGGGCAAGTTTAGGGTTTAGGGTAAAACCCCTTGAAAGGAGCCCTAAAACCCTGGGAAGGTTGGGTGAAGTGGACATGCGCCTGTCGCCTGCGTTGGATCCGAAGATTCTGCCGGCCGGATCGGGGAAGCGGGGCTGAACGTTAAACTTTAAGTGATTCTATATGGGTTCCATAAGGGATTTTAAGGGTACCTTTTTAAAATACTATGTGTGTATATATTTATTTATATACATATATATATATAGAGAAGCCATAATAAGGATCGGGGAAGGAGGGCTCTAAACCCTAAACCCTTAGGAATTTAGGGGCCTTAACAGACTAGGGTTCCTTTAAAGGGGTCTATAAAGGCTACTATAAGGGCTATTATGGAGATGATCTACTTTTTTGTAGGGCCCTTTTAAGTCCCATATTAGGTTTAGAATAAGAGCCCACCAAAAAGGATCGGTTTAGTAGGTCTAGGTGAACCCTAAACCCCTTCAGGTGCCCTTTCTGGGGTTCCCCTTTGCATTGCGTATTGGGGTGCTATTATGGGAGTTTCCGAAAATCAGGGGTACCTTAATTTGGTGTCCTCATAATACGGATCCTATTATTTAGAGTACTATACTAGGGTCCCCTATTTTTGGTTCCTCCCCATACTATGGGGTCCTTGAAGAGGTCCTCTCAGGTGCCTTTAAGGTGTCCTTTGAAGGGTTCTTTGAGCCTTCCTTGAGAGTCCTTTAGGTGGTATTTCTGGTGTTCTATAACAGGGTCCCCTTTAATTAAGGGTTCTTTGGGGGCTGCCTGTACGGAACCCTGAAAGGTTTTGGGGTCTTAGGGTTGTGCAACACTTTTTGGAAAGCTTTGAAACCCTAAAGCCCCTTTTTCAGGACGATTCAAAAGAGCCCTAAAAAGATGATCCTCTCCGGAGTTCCATAAAGGCTTGGAACGGCTCCTTTGCAGGTTTTTTGCTAAGGGGCTCCTGAAGAGGTTTCTTTTGAGGGGTATTGTGATAGGGTTCCCCTTTAAACCCAGAGCCTCCAAAACCCCTTAATTAGGGAGTACTCCGTAAATTATAACAGGAACCCTAGTATGATTTAAGGTATATTGCTTAATTAGGGTCTCTGGGGGGTCTTGTGATAGGGTTCCCTTTAAAGCAAGCCTTAACGAAACCCATAGAGGGAACCCACTGATTCGATGAACCAGGAACCCTAAACCCTCAACCCCAAAAGGGGACCCTCTTTTGGAACCCTTTAGTACCCTTTAAGGGAACCTTTTTTGTCGAACCCTATAGTACCTTAAGGGTTCTGTTTGGGGCTTTAGGGTTTTTTTAACTTTTCTGGCTTAAGATCTTTTTAAGATGGATAAAAGAGGCTTATGGTCTGGGAGAGGTTCCAGGCTTTTGGGCAACAGGGAGGGTCAAAGTCTAGGATTTAGGGCTTCAGTGCCGTCGAGGGGATGAAAGTTTTGGGGGCTAGTCTATGTTTTCTCTTGTTGGGCTTAAGAGGATCTTATTTACGAATTTTTATGAGAGGCCACCCTAGTTTCGGGTTCGAGGCTGCTTAGGAGTTGGGGGGCTTAGGGTGCGTAGGGTTTTAGGTTTTTGGGCTTCGCAGGATTCTTGGCAGCTATAAGTCTACATGCGGCAATGACCCCTATCACAAAACCCTTAACCCATCTCATTAGTCCTATTCTTGGGCTGGAGTTTAGTGGTCTAGGGTGCGAGGGCTGCAGAGCTGGTGGGTTTGGGGGCCCTGCACACCCGTATACAGCTATAACACTGTGTATGGTCTCTCTGGGAACATCCCAACACCCGAAATTCTGAAACTCTGCGGCCCCCTATGGCCCCCTTCAACCCTAAACCCTAAACCGACCCGGAACCCCGTCTCACCGCCAGAGGTGCGCTTTCTTCCTCCCAGCCCGGCCAGTGAGGTCCGTCCGGGGGGGCCTGGGTTTAAGGTTCAGGGGTGTGGGATCCACCCAGAGAGCCCAATACCCCTCAATTAAGGAATACCTATAGGGCTCCTTTAAGGGATCTATAGGGGATCTATAGGGTTTAGGGTTTTAGGGGATCGTAATACCCTTTAATTAAGGAATATAGCTTACATCAGAATATGAAGCCCTATATAATTTAAGCCATATTCCTTAATTAAGGGGTACTGGGCTCTCTGGGCAGGTTTAGGGCTTAAGGGGGGATGCTTGGCGCTCTGTGATTTCTAGTGTGCAAGCATCAGTGCTTACAGATCTCGGGGCCCTTCCAAGGCATGCTTCGGATATGATCTGGTTCCTTATTTATGTTCTGAAGCGAAGCTCAGTTTCGAGAAGCCCAACAGCAGACCATCTGTTCAAAGGAGGGGACGGAAGATCCCTTGCAGAGATATTGAAAAAAGCGACCCGTGACATCAAAGTAGCCAAAACGCACCTTCCAGGAAAGCTTCGAGAATCAGGGTTAATCGCCAGGTTGACAGTCCCCAGAGAGCCCAATACCCCTCAGTTAAGGAATATGGCTTAAATTATATAGGGCTTCATATTCTGATTTAAGCTATATTCCTTAATTAAGGGGTATTACGATCCCCTAAAACTCTAAACCCTATAGATCCCTTTAAGGAGCCCTATAGGTATTCCTTAATTAAGGGATAGTATTGGGCTCTCTGGGTCGCCTGGCGCGCAGCTATTTCGGAACCAGGCTATGCCGGTAATGCAGAATATACCATAATTCCCATAGTTTAGGGTCCTTAAGGTAATGCAGGATTTATATCATCAACAGTAGTTTAGGGTTTACAGGGTATTAGGGTTTAGGGGTTTACGGGCCCCAGACCCCCGGGAGGATCCAAAAAGTAGATCCCTTCAGGAGGTTCCTATAAAGTACCCTTTAGTAGTATAGGGTCCCAAATTAGGGGATCTACTTTTTAGATCCTCCCGGGGGTCTGGGTAGGAACCTGATTAAGAAACCCTGGCCCTTAAGAACCCCAAAATAGTAGGATCCATATAAAGAGCCCTAATAATTAAAGGCCCAAGGTTTCTTAATCAGGTTCCTACATTATTGGGGATCTCGAACCCTGCTATAGATCCCTTATAGACCCCTTTAACGATCCCTTTAAAGGAACCGTACTCTAATTCTTAAGGCCCCTATACTAAACCCTCATAATACCCCCTTATAGTAACCCTTATAGACCTCGTTTTTAGGAACCCTCTATAGAAGCCTTTTAAGGGGCTCCTTTTAGGCCCCCTAAACCCTAAACCCTAAACACCTGTAAGGATCCCGTTAAAGGAACCTTATTCATAGATCCCTTATAGACCCCTTTTAAAGGATCCCTTTAAAGGAACCCTATTCTTATAGACCCCTTTTAAAGGATCCCTTTAAAGGAACCCTATTTAAATTCTTATAGACCCCTTTTAAAGGATCCCTTTAAAGAAACCCTATTAAAATTCTTAAGGCAACTCATGGAACTTGGCCGCTCGCCGACCCGGGCCGGTCGAGAGGGCGGGGTGATGGGAATCAAGGCCGCGGCCAGGGAGCCAAGAAGAAGTAAGTACGCTAATAGTAACAATACTAATAATAATAGTAATAATGGTAATAATGGTGGTAATAATAGCAATAATAATAATAGCAATAATAATCGTCATAGTAATAATAAGGATAATGGTAACAATAATAGTAATAGTAACACAAACAAAATAGGAATAATCATAGCAATAAGAGCGCGGCAGCAGAAGCTCTTGCTCCGACGGCGCGGCTCCGGGTACCCTCCAGGGTTGGCGGCAAAGATTTGGCTCATTGGCGAATACAAGGTCCTGGAAAGCTTGAGGGAAGTACTTGACCACTCAAGAGCTCTTGTTCCTGCCTCCGTCAGAGAGTGTCTTGTAGCCTCACAGCGACGAACCCACAACAGGACCAGGCTCATCATCAAGGGCCGTGTTGTCGCGCGAACAGACACTGCGGCCAAGGGCAAGCAACACTGTGCAACAGGTTGTGATTTGGCCAGCTTGTCCCAAGGCTGCCAGGTCGCACAGACAGTACCTGCAGAGATTGCAGCGCAAGATTTTTAAGGGCTTTTAAGCTGCGACGGCAATACGGTGGGGCCTGTCCTTGCACGACGCCCACTCAACCGCCCGTGGCAAGTAGCACGACAGCAAGGGACAATGGAGAAGTTGTGCATAACTACAAGCATGCGAGTCGCGCGTTCAGATAGGAGATCCTGCCGCTTAAAGCTTAGAAAGCGTAGTATTGGCAGGTTCGAAAAGTTCGTCATCAACCCACGGAGCCTGAGTAGAAGTTCGGTTCAGGGTTTACCGTAGTAGTACTGTAGTTTAGGGCTTAGGGAAACTATTGAGAGCCTTGGGAAAGGAGACTGCGGACGAAGTTTCGCTGAGCTTGTGCGAGCCCCAGTCACTGCGGTTCTGTGATCCACCATCCAATCCCCAGCATACGCAACCAGCCAAAGAGTGGCAACGCACATTCTACTAGCAAGACGCCTAATTTGGTGAGAACACGGTTCCCAAAAAGCTGACGCACGGATGCTCCCTCCGCCTGCTCGTCACCATAAGCCAGAAGGCCCCGATAAACAGTTATTTGGGTTTGGGGTAATTACGGTCCTTCGAGAAACGGGAGCCGTTCCATTGTGCTTCATATGGCTTAGGCTCGATTACGGCCTCGGATGCAAGTAGTCGCTTTTACGGCAGATGGCCTGGAACCACACGGCAGCCGAAACCAGTGTGAGCACTATAATAGCTTCAGTAAGGAGGTGTAGACTTCCGAAGTACCCAAATACGCGCCCCCAGCATAGCAGACCCCAACATCTATATTGATTGTATTAGTTGTGCACTACAGCTTAGCTGACGCTTCTAGATTCTAGGCATCGGTGCCACGATACGCACAAATACCAACTAGAGCGAGTCACGGCGAGTCACGATTGTCTCCGTCGTTACATGTCATCATCATCATCATTATCATCACGGCATATCACGAACAAACTCAACGTCACTCGAATGTAGGGGTCTAAGACCGCAAAATCTACCAAACCCGAAAAACAACAGCAACACACAAACTCAAAAACACTGAACCCCTAAACCCGTACACCAAAAGCCCTAAACCTTAAACCCCTGAAACCCTCAACTAGAAGGAATCCTAAAGCTCCCGGACCAAAGAATAGAGTCCCTTAGGTTGGGGCCGGTGCGCACAGTGGAGCCGGAAATGGTCGCAAAGGACATTTCTCGGCACCCGGTTTCAGGAAACCCTAAACCCTAAACCCTAAACCGAACAACTCCATATCTCCATTCCTCGAGCCACCCCTACGGCTGATGGACAAAATCCTGCATTACCCATTATAAGGAATATACCATAATTCCCATAGTTTAGGGTCCTTAGGGTCATGCAGGATTTTGTCCAACAGTACCATACTTATACTTAGGGTTTGGAGGTTTGGAGTTTAGTAGTTTACTGCAGGGGCCTTTAAAAAATTACCAAGACTATTTTGGGGGTTCCTTTCTATAATTATAGTATAATCCCCAAAACCCGATTCTAATCATTAAGGCCCCTCTTATTAGACTGAAGAGTTGGAATTTGGCGCTTGGAGGATGAGACTGCCGAAAAACAGGGAAATCTAAATCTGGTATGGGGGCCGCGGGCAAGGGATCCGGGTTTAGGGTTTCGGGCTCCTTATGGCAATTGTCGTATAATGTAACTCAAACCCCCTATTCTAGTCAATAAGGCCCGCATATTAAGTTTTGACCTGATCTCCGTTTTGGAGTGCTTCTTGTAGCAGCCTCCTTTTGAACGATTCCAACGAGTATTGCAGAATACAGGAAATCCTAACTTCCAATACCTGCAGTGTCAGGACATGGAGATCACTGAAGAGATCTTCAAATCTGGTGACACATGAGAGCTTGGGCAAAGTTCCCGACGCGGCATCAACTGAGGCTTAAGGCCTTAGGCGACATGCGGCCATGTGTTCTGCATTATTGCCGGCTTCGAGCATAACACCCATCAGCAGCCTATTGGCACCATGTGGAGACACCTGATGTAGGACGTAGGGCTTATGGTGGGCAGCCTGCACCAACAACAAATCCAGGATGCGATTGTCGGCCTAGCTACTCCTCCACAACTGATCGATTCATGCGCATGTGTGCAAAACTGAAGGGCAGAGGATTCTTCAAGGGGAAGTGACGCAAGAAGGAGCTTTGGAGGGGGTTCTCAATATTTGGGTGGGGTTTCCCCTTTTTGTCAATGTTCTTTCCTGCAACTCTCAATTGAAAAGAGCTTTTAAATCTATGATTTCCAAACCCTGCAACTTTACAAGGCCTACAGAAATTCGTCCGTCGGGCGCTTTATGTAATCAGGGTCAGAACAATAGCAGCACGGAACATCCGGGATCCGAGCAGCAGCAACAACAACAACATCTGAAAGAGCAGACGCAATATATAGGAGTTTCACAAAATTAGGGATACCTCATTTTGGGGTCCTTATATTAAGGATCCTACGATGTAGGTATTTAGGGTACTAGATTAGGGTCCTCAAATTTCGGAAACTCCCATATATAGAGGGCTGAAAACTTAACAATTGCTAGAAATAGTAGCTCTCTGTAGTGGGTTTAGACCTTTTTGGGTTTAGAGGGTTCGGGTTAACCTGAACCCAAAGAGCCCAATACCCCTTAATTAAGGAATATAGCTTAAATCATAATATGAAGCCCTACATCATTTAAGCCATATTCCTTAATTAAGGGTTATTGGGCTCTCTGGGAACCTATGACCGCAGAGACATACGCGTTAAGGGTTTTAGGGTTTCGGGCGTTAGGGATTTTAAGGAATGTGGGGCTTTAGAGATTAAGGTTTTGGGTTCGTGTTTCAGGGTTTAGGGTTTTGGGTTGAGGGTTTAGGAGTTTTGGACTGGGCGGTGTCAACCAACACCCAAAACATTGAGGGGGGTTTAGGGTTTAGGGCAGGGGCACACAACCAAAGTCGTAGCGGTAGAGTAGGTAGCCTTTGAGCGTCTTGGTCCCGAAGTTATCCTGCAGTTTCCCTACGATACTGGACGACTAAGAAAACAAAACCACTGAAAGGGGCTTATAACAACACCCAAGATTGAAGGAGACGGCGAGACGCCAGATGGTAAGCCTCCGCTGAGTTTACTTTCCTCTCTGTCCCCAACCCTCAACCTTAAAAATGCCTGGAACCGGAAAGCCCTAGAACCCAACAACAAAAGCCGTAAAGATCACTTTCTAGAACCATGTGTAAGTAACCCTCATGAAGCCCTTATGGCATGGATCGCTTTATAGAGCCGTCTAAGGAATGCTGATGAAATGATTCTAGATCCCTGAAAGGAGCCCCTGAACCCTTCGACCCTTGTGGACGCGCTTGATTGAGCCCTTTAAGGAACTGACTTCCTGATGGATCCCTTTACAGAGCCCTGAGCCCGTTAAGGAACCCTATAATCACATGCTTCTAGATCCCCTAAAGGATCCCTTCAAGGAACCCTTCAAGGAACCCTTAATGAGACCCCTTAAAGGATCCCTTGAAGGAGGCCCTGAGCCCCCTGAGCTTTTCTATCGCAGCCCGTTTTGAAGGCAGGGGACGGTACCTGCTCTGAGCTTCAAAAGAACAAAATACTAAATTGTTAGGGTCATCATGATAGCATCAACGAGAGCAACCACCAGCAAGCCATCCTCCTATGCGTCTAATGCTAGCTGTAGCAAGAAAGAATACTGCTGCCAATACCAGTTCCTTTCCCCCGAAGGGGCGAAAGGACCCTTGACTTGACCGGGCCCTGCGCCGGAATCCCCAAGCCTTGGAACCGGACAAAAAGTCGAACAGATCTCCCAGACCCCCGGGAGGATCCAAAAAGTAGATCCCTTCAGGGGGTTCCTATAAAGTACCCTTTAGTAGTATAGGGTCCCAAATTAGGGGATCTACTTTTTAGATCCTCCCGGGGGTCTGGGCTGTTAAGGAAGCCATAAACAAACCCGAAGCCCCGGAGCCTGGCAAAGCCTAAGAAGCCCTTGAAGGGAACCGAAGACGCCCGTCAAGGAAGCCTTTAAGGAATAGAACCCTATAGGGGACCCTACTATAGAACCCTATAGTGCCCCTTAAAGGGGACTCTTTTATAGAACCCGATAATGACCCTTGAAGCAACCCAAGAGAATCCCCACAAACGGCTCGCCACCATCCGATGGAGAGCTCCGATTTCGGACCTTTGCCGCAGTGGCAGCCGCTGATTGAGCAGCTGACCAACGTGCTGCAGAGGATTCCGGTTTTGGTGGGTTTTGAGGGGGTTCAAAGTTTAAGGCCTAAGGCTGCTGTTCTTTAAGGTTGTGGGCTTTCGGCTGCAGGGTTTCAGGGGTTTGGTGTTTGAGTACCGAGTAACACTAAGCCTTCAATATGTCACAGCCGCAGAGGTTCGGTTCCACGGGTTCTACTTGAAGGGGCAGGGGACTTAGTAAGTTGGTTATAAGTAGGGTTATAATTAGGGTAACTCCATTTGGGGCACTTAGAACTCTACTTATAACCTACTTACTAAGTCCCCTAAAGCCCCCTCAAGTAGACCCTAAACCCTAAACCCTATAGATCCCTTTAAGGAACGGAACCCCATAGATCCCTTTAAGGGCCTTACTAAGTCCCCTAAAGCCCCCTCAAGCACGGGTTCTAGACATTTTTGGGTTCAGGGTTTCTGGACTTGGGGTGCCGGGAGTCGAAGGATCTAAGTAGTATATTAGGGGTACCTTTAAAGGGATCCTTTAAGGCTTCCTTAAACTTAAAGGGAGCTATAAGGGTTCTATAAAGGGTTTAGGGTTTAGAGTTTCCGAAAATAGGGGTACCTTATTTTGAGGTCCTTATAATAAGGATCCTACTATTTAGGGTACTGTATTAGGGTCCCCTATTTTTGGAAACTCCCATATGGTTTGGAGTTTACAGTGTAGGTTTTCGTCTGGGGTCTATGGTGGTTGCACTTCATTACTTCTAGTCACAACATGTTTGGCGGGGGAAGGTAATACGTTGAGTCTTGTTCCTCTGGGTGGGCGGGGGAATGGGTTCTGGATGTTTGTCGGTGTTTACAAGCCGGTGGGGCTGAACCAGGCTTTGTCTGGCAGGGTTTAGGGTGTAGGGTTAAGGGTTTCAGGGTTTCGGGTTTGGGGTTTAGGTTTTACTATGAAGCTCCCAGCCCTAGACTTTGTAAAGTTGGGCGCCATCTGCATGGCCTGCCAGGCTGGAAAGGGAAAATGCTCTACTGCGTTGCCGCTTGGTAGCTCTAAAACTTGGGTGTGGAAGTCGCTTCGCGGTGTTGAGACCTGTTGAGGCTATAAGGTGTGTGTTTGGGCTCAGGTTTAACGGTTTAACCCTAAACCTCGGTCTTCGAGGGTTTGGGGTCTGGTCGGAAGAAGAGGTTCTAGCGCTGATCCATAACCATTGGGTTCCATCTTATAACAACTAATGGTCATAAGGGTATACCTGTGCCCCAAAACACCTACCTTTTTATGGAACTACATACAGAAGCCAGAATAAGGAATCCTAAAAAGGTAGGTCTTTTCGGCTACAGGTAGGGGCATGGTACGGTAAACTCTAGACCATAACATGCCCCAATACCCTGGGGATCTAAGGACTCATATATTAAGGCATTAAGGCTTTTGGGCCCAAAGACCATACTATGTAAGGCTTTTGGGCTATTTTGATGCCCAGGGATACCTTCAAGCTTATCCTCGCAGCTTTGTGTGTAAGCTTGAGGTCCAGGCTAAGGTTGAGCAAAACCCGTTACAAATGCTAAACCCGAGACGCTGAAATCTACACGAAGCAATCATATTCTTTAAGAAACCTTCAACCCGAAACTTAAAAACCCGAACAACCCATATTCGATGTATAAGATATCCGAAACCCGAAACTTTGAAGCTCTAGAATCCCCTACTCCTTGGCTAAGGAGCCCTAACCCCCCCCCCAAAAAAAAAAAAAAAGAAAAAACAAATTCACCTCACCCACCCCACACAACCCAAACACTAAAACATCGCACACATGTTAACTCTACNTAAGACAAACACCCCCCCCCCCCCTAGCCAAGAGCCCCCACCCCCCCCCCAAAAAAAAAAAAAAAAAAAAAAAATATTCCCCCCCCCCCCCCCCCCCCAAAAAAAAAAAAAGCACTTAGATTCTTTGGCTACGTCGTTCAATTCCCGAGGCGGCGGCCCGCCCAACCCGCTGGACAAAGAGATCGAGGACATCATGGGGAAGGCCCTCGGGTGTGAGGTTTAGGGTTTAGGGTTTGAGGTGTTTTATGGGTGGTTCCTTTGGGGTTCTTTTGTGGTTTGGGGAAGGCCATGGAGTCTCAAGAAATTTTTGTGCTAAAAAATCTTCGGGGTTTGGGACCGAGGAGTTCGGGATCTGTGATATTAGGAGTTTGAAGTCTGTAGGGGGCTCTTTTTCTCTTGGGGCCAGGGAAGGGGCCTCCTCCCCGAGAGGTTTCTTGATGCAAGCGTACTACATAGTCTTCTCACGTTTATTCTTATAGCCTTTACTTAAGACTTCATCGTACCGCATTACATGCTATACTATGCTATGCTATACTACGCTATACTACTTGAAGGGGCAGGGGACTTGGTAAGTAGGTTATAAGTAGGGATCTAAGTGCCCTAAATGGAGTTACCCTAATTATAACCCTACTTATAACCAACTTACTAAGTCCCTTGCCCGTTCAAGTATACTATGCTGTACTATACATGTCTAGACCAACCCGAGACTCGCCGCACCCCATTGTAAGTTCAACTTCAGGGATCAAGGGCTAAGTGGGTCAAGTCCGTCATAAATCCTGCATTACCCAAATAAGGAATACACCACCATCCCCATAGTTAAGGGTCCTTAAGGTAATGCAGCATTCATATCATCAGCAGTACTGTCAAAGCTAGGCCTTACTCCCAAGGTACGTAGACGGGTCTTTTTGGATCCAGCCAGCTTCAGCCAGCCTTATACCCCTCAGCCCCAATCCTTAAATCCTTGAAAACCTAATCCCTAGATGCCAAATCCTTAAACCCTAAGCTACATCCTTAAACTCTAAGCCCTGCAGGCCTAGTCCCTAAAGCCGGAAAAGAAGGCTTATGAACTCAGCAACTAAGTAGGCTGTACAGCCCCTTCAACAAGGTCGACAACTTCACCGAGTTTGGAATGGCGAAGCTGGGCGCAGCGCCCGTGGCTGTTGGAAGAGGCCCCGTGGGGTGAAGGATCAGAAGTTACGGGGGCTTTACGGTTTTAGGTTTACGAACTTGGTGTTTTTGGTTCTTAGGTTTTAGTTTTTTTGTGTTTTAGGGTTTTGGGCTTTGGGTTTTTTTGAGAGCTTTGGTTTGAGATTTGGGCTGTCGGATTTGGAACGTGGGGTTTGATTAGGTGTTGGTGGGATTTAGGCCCTGGTTTTCGGGCTACCATAGTTTAGAACTTAGGCTTTGCTCCTCTAATCTAGGGTTTGGGATGTCTTCCGACCCTGGAAACGGCCCGCGTCCAATCCTTCAGTCTTCTAAGTTAACTTGTGCTTGCCATTCAATTACATAGAAAGTTCCGGTACTACAAGGGTTGGTTTAGGGGATGCTAAAAGGCCAATATTCGTGTATACTATAAGTACTACTATTCCCTAAACCCTAAACCCTGAACTCCTAAGCCCTAAACCCTTAAACCCTCAAATCCTAAACCCTTAAACCCTGAGCTCCCAAACCCGTAAACCCTTAAACCCTAAAACTCTGAACTCTTCAACCCGTAAGCCCTTAAACCATAAACCCTTAAGCCTGAACTCCTAAACCCTTAAACCCCTGAACCCTTAAACCTTGAACTCCTAAACCCTCAACCCTTAAACCCTAGACCCTTAGTTGGGAAGGACTTGCGGCACTCGAGTGTTCGGCCATGAGATAACGGCCCGGGGTTCGACTTTCGAGCACTTCAAGCCGGGACTCAGGGTGTGACAAAAAGAAAAGGGGGTTTTACGATTATGACATGTTCCTACGATTATTTCCCATTACTATTTCCCACCTTTAAGATTATTATTGTATTGAATGCTATCATCATTGTTATTGTTGCTATCAATAATATTCTAAGAGGCACTGCGAGCCGGGACCCGGCTCCCTCTGTGGCACGGTGCAGAGCTTGCGCTCACGTCCCATTATCTACACGGGATCCGTCGGACACAGTCGCCCGGAAAGCCAGATTTTTTCGGGATCCCCATGCACGCATCGGCCACCTTTTGGTTGATAGGGTTTCGGGTTCAGGTGTTAAAGGTAACGGTTGAGGCTTTAGGGAGCACCCAGGCCAGCCTACTTTGCCAAAGAAGACGGCCGAGCACTTCCAGCGGGAGTTGACGCTGCCTACGCTCCAGGGAGCCGCGGCTGTTTGGGTTGAGAATGCCCTTCTGCTGGGGTTCGTTTTGACTATGTTCGTGATGAGTGGTCCCAGGGCCCTTGATGGCAACATAAGGTTCCATATTAAAGCAACAGACAGTTTGATGTGTCTGGGCTCTTCAGAACAACGTTAAGATCACTTGTTCGTCAGGTTACTCAGAGCAACAACGTGAAGCCTTTTCGCAAGGCTTCGTTTTCGCTCTGACAGTTCACCGCCGGGCAGCAGCGTGAATTCGTTCGTTGTTCACATGATCACGAGTACTTGGAGCGGGTCTGCATGTGAGCCTTTCCAACAGGGGACTGGTTGTTGCGCAAGGCCTCTGAGTACCGTCTTATGACAGGGATCTTGCTAAGCCCAATACCGGGTCTGTGTTCGGGATCCATGGTCCGAGCGAAATTTTGAAACGGAGGCGGCGGATGAAGACATGGGCTTGGGGTTTAGGGTGTTGCTTCCTTGTTATTTTGGGAAGAGCGGTTGGATTCATGAAGCGCTTTCAACTACGTCGAGTGATAAGCCTTCATCTTTCTGGCGTAGTATAACCTTTCAGTACATACTTCGAGAAGGCTAGCCTTCTACTCCCTGGACACACTACACACGTAATGTAGGAACCTGATTAAGAAACCTTGGGCCTTTATTACGGTTCCTTATAAGAAACCTACTATTTTGGGGTTATAGGCCCAGGGTTTCTTAATCAGGTTCCTAGATTAGGTTTCTGGGTTTGTGAAGGGCCTCACTTTGTGCCTATGCCCCGAGACTGCCGGTTTCCGAGTGATCTTGGAGTTGGGCTTCGAGGTTTATTTGTATGTATATATATATAGAGGCTCCATAGTAGTTCCTTTTGTTCAATCCTTAAGAGTAATGTATAGGGAATCCCAGCACGATTTGTCTTTACTCCGGTTTCCAACTTTTTGGGTTTACTGTAAGGGCTCAGGGTTAAGATCTAACTACGATTTCCTCGAACTCTTCGTAAATATTTCGAAGTCTGGAGTGCGAAGTAGGGCTCCTTACTACAACTACTTCATATTATTACAACATAGAAACCTGGATATGGGAGTTTCCGGAACTTAGGGGTACCTTATTTTGGGGTCCTTATAATCAGGATCCTACTATTTAGGGTACTATGTTGGGATCCCCTATTTTCGGAAACCCCCCATATTTGTAGAAAGCCTTATAGCCGGGCTGAAGTGCGAAGGAGATTCCTCGGAGCCGGCATCAAGCATTGTGAGCCGAGCAGAGTCACCGAGAAGTGACCCTCTGAAGGCATGAATGAGTACACTTTACATTTTCGGTGTAATATTACACCCTATAGAAAGGAAGACCTTTTGGGCGTATGAACTTCTAGCTCAGCAACTATGTTAAATTAAAGGGCTTTGTAGTATGTTAAAGGACGTTTTTGTAGGGCTTTCTCTGGCCGCAGGATTTTTCTATCGCGTCGCAGGTTTTCGCAGGGCAGAGGAAGTCTCGTGCTCGAGGCGAACAGCGGTTTTTGAGAAATCTTGTCGAACCCTACGCATTTAAACCCCAAAACAGAAGCAGTTGAGATTTACATGGCTTTAGGAGGACTAGTGCTAGGATCCCTTATACTTTACCTTAAGGGCATGAGGACAATTTTCTTCCAACTTTCTGGCTTCTACTATAAGATGTATAAAACTCGGCCCCCGAGAGCCGGGCTCTGGCCTGGAGAGTCAGATGCCGTCCGTAAATCCTACCTACTTGAGGGGGCTTTAGGGGACTTAGTAAGGCCCTTAAAGGGATCTATGGGGTTCCGTTCCTTAAAGGGATCTATAGGGTTTATGGTTTAGGGTCTACTTGAGGGGGCTTTAGGGGACTTAGTAAGTAGGTTATAAGTAGAGTTATAAGTGCCCTAAATGGAGTTACCCTAATTAGAACCCTACTTATAACCAACTTACTAAGTCCCCTGCCCCTCCAAGTAGACCTACTAAACCCTACTTTGCTGTGGGTTCTTATTATGAACCCTAAAAGGGGATTAGGCCCCCCCCCCCTACCAAAAAAGTAGATTCTGGTAGGTTAAGGTAAACCCTGAGCCCTAAACCTCAGATTTCAGTGGCACGGGCGAGGCTCTCTAGGAAGCCGGGCCTGTCGGGCGTTACAGTTTGGGTTTGGGGGTTGAGGCTTCAGGGTTTGGGGTTTAAGGGTTTAGGGGTTTAGGGTTTAAAGGTTCAGGGTTTAAGGGTTTAGGGTTTAAAGGTTCAGGGTTTAAGGGTTTAGGGTTTAAAGGTTCAGGGTTTAAGGGTTTAGGGTTTAAAGGTTCAGGGCAAAAGGGTTTAGGGAAAAAAGGTTCATGGTTCGGGGGTTTAGGGTTTAATTGGGTGGTTCGGGGTTTAGGACTTAAGTAGGGGTTCATACAGGGCTTACGTGTTGAGGCTTTAGGTTTGTGGAGTTTAGGGTTTCGGCCATTCTTTTTCCAGGTGTTGTTCCCGTACGTCACTGCGCCACCTCAGGATATACATCATTCGTCCGTTTTGATTCAATGATTCGCGCTGGCTGTTCCAAGAAGCCGAAGAACCTATCCCCACCGCCTTTTCACAGTCTGTATAGCATTCGACCCCGTGAACAAGACAGTTCTTTTGGGGCCTTAGAGTAGGATGTGGGGCTTCAAGTTCTGAATGAGAAGAAATTCAAGAATTCACACTAGCAATGTACTCAATGAATCCAAGGACATGCTGCCGCAATCGCCTGCTGCTGAAAGTGAGCAGCTCGACTCTCTACAGCGAATAACGCTGCGGAAGCGAAGTACTCTCCATGACTTCTCCATCATGAAGGCCATGATGGGGGGTATAAGAGGCCGATAAAGGATTCCTAAGGGTACGATAAGGCTCCCTGTAGAGTACCTCTAAGGGGGCAGTTGAAAAGAGTTCTTACAGGAACTCTGCGAGGGATCCCTTAAAGGAGCCCTTTAGGCGCGGATAAGGTTAATTTCAGGGTTCCTTGAAGATTCGGGTTGAGGGAATCATGAGGGCCATGAGGGGGGGGGGGGGGNGCCGGGGAGTGTGGAGCAAGAAAAGGGGGGAGCAGGGGAAGGGGGGGCGCCCAGCTGGGCTCCAGGAGCTTTAAGGTTGATTTGGGGGTTTCCGAAAATTCGGGGTACCTTACTTTGGGGTCCTTACAATAAGGATCCTACTATTTAGGGTACTATATTAGCGTCCCCTATTTTCGGAAACTCCCATTTAGGGGTTACCTCAAACAAGCATAAGCTGGCTTTTTTGTAGGTTCTGATCGTAAGCCCTGATAGAGCATCTATCAGGAACCTGCAAAAAAGTAAGCTTGGTAGCTCAAGGTATGTTTAGCTATCTTTGTTGCTTTTTTCTGTGTAACGGAAGTTCAACTGAAGAAGAATGACCAGCCTGCGTGACCATCATGAGTAGAAGTAGAACACCCTTCATGGAGCGCATCAACGTCTTGTGGTTTCTGTTTGGGACTGAGCTATATAGGATGTTGGCACCTTAACCTTTGGGGATTGCTTAGTGGGTTGGAAAGCTGGCTTTAGAAGGCGTTCTGAGTGCCATGATGTTTTAAGTACCCAAAATGGTGCTATCCTGTGGTAGAGCCGTCAAATTCGTAAAAACAAGTATTATGCTCGTTTTCTGTTGGCCTAGTTTTCAGGGCAAGGGATACCCATGCTGCAATTTGCTGGCTTCTACTGCAACTACAACTTGTCAGCTTGAAGTCTTAGTAATACGACTCCCTTACAATCCATTTCAGATTTTCTCTACTCCAAAACCGTAGTCTAATCATTAAGACCGGTATATTCCACCCTTGTAACAACCCTTCTAGAAACCCTTAAACTTTGTCTGTACAGGAGCCTTCTTCTGAATGTGAAGACCCCTATATTCCTACTAAGTTCCCATAGCCTTAAGGGCCTTTAGGGCTTGGGTGTTATCGTTCAGGGTGTTCTTTTTTTATTTGGGTGGTTGTCAAAATTATGGTCCCTTTGTGGGTCCTTAGTATAATACGGCACCTAATATGTAGGGTACACAAAGAGGGACCATAATTTTGACAACTACCCATTTTCATGCGTTTTTCAGTGGGCTTCCTTCAGCTTCTATGGGCATGGGCTGAAAGTTTGAACTTTAGGGGTCATATCGGGGCCTAAATAACCAATACTATTTTGGGGTTTCCTTATTATAACTACAGTATAATGGGCCCCAAAACCCTATTCTAACTATTAAGGCCCCTGTATTAAAGCCCGGAACCGCGCGCTCTACATTAGGACTTTGGGTTTAGGGTTTCGGGCTTTGTACGATTTAGGACATGGTGTTTTTGTGGTTGCGGTGGGCACTAATTCAGCAATTTTGTTCACAAAGCAGACAATTACTCGTTCGTCCATAGGTCCCACATCATTCGTCACATTATGCTTAAAATGATTGTTTCGCGCCTCCACTACATCTTCACCTGGGGGTTTAGGAGTTAGGATTTAGGGGTTCGGGCTTAGGGTTCAGGAGTTTAAGGAGTTAAGGGTGTAGGGTTTAGGGCTTCAGGGTCATTTTTTGATTGGCTCCAGCTGCTTTAAGAGTTCGGATTTAGGGTTAGGGTGAGGGTTTCACGGTTTACGGTTCCTGGCAAGACTTCCGTCCGCTTTGCTTCTGGCGCTCTCCCTGAGGCCAGGCTAGACTTCAGCCTCACCAGCTCCCCAGAGAGCCCAATACCCCTTAATTAAGGAATATGGCATATTATGGTTTAAGCTATATTCCTTAATTAAGGGGTATTGGGCTCTTTGGGTCTGTCCGGGTGACACATGGGGGATTCCGAACATTAGGCAGTACCTTATCTTGGGGTCCTTGTAAGAAGGATCCTACTATTTGGGGTGCCATATTAGGTATAAACCCTAATTTTCGGAAACTCCGACATAGGGACGAGGGGACGCGGGGGGGGCGCTTGAAATTTATGCGGTCGCGATCCGGTTCAGCTCGCACTACGACCAGTTGGCGGCCTCCGCTGTCAGAGGGAGCGCTGTCCGGATCCTGCCTTATGCATGGCAGGTTTAGGGGTTTCGGGGTCTAGGGGTTTAGGGGTTTAGGGTAAAGTTTAGGGTGTAGGGTTGAAGGTTTGGCAGCTGTTCTTCCGCTCTGTGGAGAAGATGGGCATGGGCAGCAAAGCAGGAGCCCTGCTCTGCTTGCTGCGCTGGCGGTGGTGCTCAGGAGAGGCAGCGGGGCAACGCCTTCCCATGCCCAGGGAGTGATGATGGCAGCTGATCGCTGGAGTCTGGTCGAGGGCGTTGGTGTACACCCACGAACAACATCGAATAACGATAAGAAGGACAACGCAGGCAGGTCAGGCGCATGAGCTGCAGGTCTTGCCTACACCATGAAATCGAATTGTGTTCCTTTTAGGGTACTTATAGGTCTATAGAGTAACTACGTACTAAATCCCCCGAACTCTCGAAGTAGGTACTTTGATCCCCCCAACTCTTTGAACACCCATAGCCCCCAATTGCAATTACGACCCTTATCCCCTGAACCCCTAAAATCCTTAAAACAAAAACTTAACCCTACGGCTGATGGACAAAATCCTGCATGACCCATAATAAGGAATATACCATAATTTCCATAGTTTAGGGTCCTTAGGGTCATGCAGGATTTTTTCCATCAACCCTAAAACCCTAAAACCCTAAAACCCTAAACCCTAAACCCTTATGATCAGCCTGGGAGGTGCAAACGGTGAACCCAACGCAACCCTCGGCTGTGAAGCCTTGGTTGCTCAGCTGATGCACTCTTTGGGACGGCTTTGGGTTCAGAGTTTAATATAGGGGCCGAATTAGGTAGCTATATTATAGTATAATGAGCCCCAAAACCCTATTCTAATTATTAAGGCCCCTATATTAGGGTTTGAAGGTGCATTGTTTCGGGAGCTCAAGCTTTAGATCTTTGGGGTTCTGCGCTTTGGGGTTCAGGGTTCCAGGGTGAGGAGTTTGGAGTCTGCGTTTAGGGAAAGCGGAGTTGGAATGAAAGCGCTTTAGGGTTTGCGGTCGCAAGGATCTAGAGCTACAGCTGATGGACAAAATCCTGCATGACCCTAAGGACCCTAAACTATGGGAATTATGGTATATTCCTTATAATGGGTAATGCAGGATTTTGTCCATCAACAGTATCTTCTTGCTCTCTCATACTTTAGTTTCAGTTTGAGGGGCTTGAGGTTCGCTTTAAGCAAATACTGAGCGCTTGCAGTTACAAGAAAGCTCCTTCCGTTGATTCGTGCATGTTACGGGCTGAACAGTTGCCTATACTAATTTGACGGCTCCTTATTAACAATTGTGGGTAATACATACCCCAAAACCTTATTCTGACTGTTAAGACCCCTATAGCAGTCTTCAGCTACGTGCTTGGGCTATCACCATTAAGCGTGTTAGCAGTTTTTGCACAGGTGTTGTTGGATGTAGACTTGGGCTGCCTAGCTAAAGGTTGCAATACACCAGTCAACACGGTTCAATCAAATCGGAAGTTGTACACTTTACAGTTTTGAGAGAAGATTATAATATACCCTACAGAACTGAGAACATGCGCTTTTTCCTAAGCACAAAGCCGCGGGTCATGGACCTTTGCTCCAAACCCCAAAACCTCAATATTGGCGGACTTAATCGTTAGAAAAGGTGACGAATAGGGTTTAATATTGGGGCCTTATTAGAGCAGTTTTCGTTTGGAGGGGTATGTGATGCAGCAATTATGTAGGGACTACATGGGGAGACCGGTTGTTTATACTGTTGTTCCAGAGGGACTACAAGGTGATGAAGCTATAGTATGCGAAAATTATACTGGGACGACAAGGGTAGTTGTCAAAATTAGGGCCCCTTTTAGGGTCCTTCTTATAAGGGTGCCGCACTATATTGGGGACCTCAAAAGGGACACCATTTTAGAGAACTACGCAGAAGCGGATAATCGTATTTGTTACTCAGACCCCTACATTAAGCAGAAGTCAAACCCTAAGCCCTCAACACCAGATCCTGCCTTCGAGCACTTTATGGTTTCCTCGGCTCTTCAGTACTAGGGGCCCCTATGTCTTTAGATTTTGTTGCTTCAGAGTCAGAAGGGCTGCGAGCCTGATCGAGAGCGTGTATGCCTTCATGAAGGCGTATGATTTGGCATGGGATTTACTCCTCCGCTGCGCATGGCTGCTCAAGGAGATGGAGACAGAGGTATTGACACACGATGGATGCCAGAGTTTGGGAACAGGAGGGGAGCTTGAAGCCAAGATCTGGGCCGGTTTTGAGGAACCTTGACGCTGCGCTGGCAAATCTGGCGCAGAAGGCAGTACCCGATCGCTGGTTCACATGTTTCAGTCTCTCCAGATTAGAAACGGGGGACTTGGGGTGCTGTCATTAGTTTAGGGTGTATGCTTTAGGGTTCGGGGTTTTAGGGCTCAGGGTTTAGGGTTTAGGGCTTATAGTCCTCAGATGATCTTGATCTGCATGTGGGCGTTTCCGAAAATAGGAGACCCTACTATAGCACCCTAAATAGTAGGATCCTTATTATAAGGACCCCAGATAAGGCACCCCCGAAACCCCCATGTGAGAAAGGTACGTGATCAACCCGGCGAGATGTCCCATGGGCGGAGCCTGGCAGATTCTCGTCTGTGCGTCCCTGATCTTTGTGGCCTTAGTCACGCCGGTGCAGGCCGAATTCTGGCGCTTAGGGGTCAACCTGTGGCAGCAAAAATCTCACCTCTCTAGGGACTTCTATATAGAAGCCATAATAAGGAAGCCTAAACAAATAGGTTTTTCGGCTACCGGTAGGATTTAGGGTTAGGGTTCAGGGTTAAGGGCCAAGGGTATGGTTGGAAGAGAAGGGGACCGAAACTTAAGGGTGTAAGATAGGGGTCGGAATTAGTACCAATGATTACTAGTACTTAGGGTTCCGTATTGACAGTACATTAGACAACGTCGCCAAAGCCATATTCCAGATACTAAGCCACCGGTATTACGATACTTAACGGGTTTGGGGTGTAAGATGCTTGCAGCTCCAGGTTGTTGTGCAACCGGCGAGGGTGAGTAAGGGTTTAATGTAGTGGCTTAGGGTTTAGGGAATAGTTGGGAGCGGTATTCCTTAGGTCCTTTAATATACAGTATATCAAGAGGCATAATGCCCAGAACCTTGTTCTGATAATTCAGGCCCCATCAGGCGTTGAGTTTAGGGCTTCAGGTTCAACTTTCAGCATTTAGCTTCAATCCTCACAGTTTAGGTAAGCCCTAAACCTCAAAACCCTAGGAGCCTGGACCCTAAAGCCTAGGACCTAGAACCTAAACCCTCAACCCTCGACCCTAGGATTTGGGGTTCAGTTGGATGCACTAGCTGTACCTTACCCCTACTCCCTTGTCGCCCGGACGAAGACCTTTTACCATAACAATAACCCTAAACCTTAAACCCCTAAAGCTCTATCAAAAAGCGTGTCCTAGTGCCCAGCCCTGATCCTCGTCGACATGCCAAGAAGTCCCGCTGCTAAACCCCCAAACCCTGAACCCTTGTAGGAACCTAAACCCAGCATTTTAAGTCATGAAACCCCGCTCAAAGGCTCGGAGCACCTCGTAAGTAGTTGTAGAGCAGGTGTTTTTGTTATTCAGGGCTAACGATGTAGGGTTAAGATCGACCTAAGTACAGTGGACTGGGCATGTCCCCCGATCTGCTAAGTAGACCCTAAACAGAATACAAACGGTTCAGAGTTGAGCAATCAGGGTATGGGGTTAGAGTTTGGGAGGTTTTGGGTTTAGGGTTGCTTTAGATGTTCATCCTCGCAGGGGCGCGACCCCAAGAGCCCAATAAGAATAGCATGTAACTCCTAGTTTTCACGCCAATGCAAAGTCTATACCTAGTGTGCCTGGTATTGAGCTCTCTGAGGACACTTGTGGATCCTTTTCCTCTAATCTCTAAATCGTAGTTTAGACTGTTAGACCCCTCCCCCCGCTCTTTATGAGGAATTTTAAGGGGGATCCTAACATGAAGGCCCTTAAAGGAAGGGGTGTTCCTACTTCTGTTTCTACATCCTCAACCGAACAACCCAGAATTTAAAACCCTTCTCATGATGCAGCTGGAAGAGACAACCTTAAGTTAAGTAAGCTTGGCCCGACATCCTCAACCCCTGGCATAAGACCCGGAAAACCCCTTGCCCCAAAGTCCTTAAACCCGGCTGGAATACCATATAAGACCCCGAAACCGCCTTTCCCGACGCCCCTTATCCGAGACCCTAAACCCCCGACATCCTTACACCCGACCCCCCCAGAAACCCCAAACTCTAAACCCCCAAACTGATGCACCCTGCTCTTCAGCACCCCGCGAGGTCTGCTTGCTGCAGGTGCGGTACAACGCTGCGTTCTTCGTGAGCGTGCTGGCTCCCTCGGCTCGAAGTACGGGTTTAGAGTTCAGGGGTCAGGGCTTTAGGGAACATAGGGGCTTTCTTAGGGTTCCTCTAAGGGTTCTGTAAGGTATCTATAAGGGTGTAGGGTTCGGAGGTTTAGGCTTTAGGTGTTCAGAGGTTTAGGGCTTTGCAGGTGTCTAGGGCCTTAGGTGGTTTTAGGATAGGGATTTGAGGCTTGGGGTTTGGGGTGCTGGCTCCTTGGGTTTGAAGATAGGGGTCTTGAGAATTGACTCATCTTTGAGGATTTCTCGCACATGCAGAGCTGCGCTTTCAGGGATTTGGATTTAGGGCTTAGGGCTGCTACAAAATCCACTTCTGTTGGAGTCTCCTAAACCCTAAAGATCCCTTATAGATCCCTTAAAGGAACCCCAAGGGAATACATACTCCTTAATTAGGGAGTTTTTGGAAGATCTGACCTACAATAGATCCCTTATAGACCCCTTTAAGGATCCCTTTAAAGGAACCCTACTCTAATTCTTACGGTCCTTTTTTTACGGTGGATCTTCATACGTCGCGTTGGTTCACCGGGGGTCGGAGATGTCTGTAGCCGGAACGCGAAGGAAAGCCCTCCCCCCCTCCCATCCTTATAGAACCCCAATACTAGTCCGTTGGGTTCCTTTAAAGGGGTATTTAAGGGCTACTATAAGGGCTATTATGAGGATATAGTATATGTTGGTGGAGGTCCCTTATTATAATTATTGTAAAAAAGATGCCTCAAAACCTAATTCTAATTATTAACGCCCCTATATCCCATCCTTATAGAACCCCAACAAGAAACCCTTTTAAGATCCTTAAATCGGCTAAGGGCTTCGGATTTAAGGATTCAGGTTTTTGAGGTTGAGGGTTTAAGGTCTTAGGATACCCTAAACCACGAAAAAAATCGAACCCTAAACCACAAAGAAAAAGCTAAGCCCCAAACCCGACAACAACCATAACCCCGGTGTTGGGGCTTTTGGATCTTAGGGTTTTAGGAACTTCGAGCTGGGAGCTGCAAAGTTCAACTTACCCAGACCCTCCAAAACCCCTTAATTACGGCAGAACCCTTAATCATATTGGGGATCCTACTATAGTTAATCGAGGGGTTTTGGAGTTTCTGGGTACGTGTGCCTTCACAACTCTGTCGGTATTTATGCCGTACCTCAGCTTAGACGCCCAGTGGACTTAGTAAGTAGGTTATAGGCTATAGGTAGAGTCATAAGTACCTTATATGGAGTCACCCCTTTTTCACCCTCTTTTTCCCGACGTGCTACGTCCCCTGGGCCTCCAAGATTGAATCCACGAAATCCTAATACCTGCATAGAGCCCGTGTAGACTCCAGCTCTTATGGTCGACAGGCTCCTTCTGATCCCCAAAACCTGATATATTTTAACAACATACGGGAAGACTGATCGCCATGATTCCGCAGGCTGCTAAACTGTTGACACCTGAATATCTTAGAAGCAGTATCCTCCTGCAGTCCCCGTTTCATGGTAGTGTCATGTACCCCAAACCCCGATATTTTCTCGAAAGTTCCAGGTGGACTTCATCTTCTCCTTATTATCATTATAGTATAATATACCCCGAAACCCTATTCTAATTCTTAAGGCCCCTAGATTATATCCTTATAGTAGCTCTTATCGTAGCCCTTAAGGGACCCCTTTAAAGGAACCCAAGAATCCTCAGGTGGATTTCATCTTCTTCATCGACATGATGCTGCAGTTCTGCACCGCCTACACGAGGAACACGCCTTCGGGCGTGGTTTTGGAGGCAGCGAGCAGTCTCTTTGGGGCTGTTGATGGGCGTTCGCGAAGCTTCGCGGCTATGCGGTGCCGATTTGAAACGGCACCTTTCTGCCCAGACCCCGCATATTTCTTAATTCCCAACGATTTCTTATTTAATGCGCTGGCTCTAGGGTTTAAGCGTCGAGGGTGAAGGGAGACACTTAATGTATGAGCCTTAGGAATTAGAATAGGTTGTAAATTTTGGAGTATATTATACCATAATTTTGATTGTAGTAAGGAACCCTCAACATAGCAGTAGGAAACTATTTAGGCTCCTATAGTAAGTTTGTCTTCGATGTGGATCAGCATGGCTCTCAATCGGGCGTTGTACTGTAAAGGGCGCAAGGGTTTCGCAAGGAGTTTCTGTTGTGTACACGGGATCCATTGCCCAAAACTCTTGATCGTTTGTGCCCTTGTTGCGAAAGGAATTGCTGCCAAGCAGTTGATGATGTCACTTTGATTGGCTGCAATTGCCGCAGTACGACCTGGGACAGTACTTTCGAAGAGTTAGGACCCTGAACCGAGTTGACCTTATAGCTCTTGAGGCTTGTTGACGAGGCAACCCTAAGCACTAAATCCCTAAACCTCTAAGCCCCTGAACCCTGAAGCAATTCACTTGATTCCGAGAACCTCAGCTCCTCCTTACACTCCTAGCGCCAAAGAGAGAAGCCTCACAAACACCCAACGTTGAAGAGTGCGAACGCTCCCTCGGTTTCCCTTCGGGTTCCACTCGCAACGTGGTGCCCAAGAATGAAGCCAAGGGCACCCCATGAAGGTGGAAGACATCCGCTTGGCTTTTTTGAGGGAATGCTTGGAGTGTCGCGGTAGTGAGTTTTTGCTGCTCCAGCTCCGTTCAAGTCTTTTCGGTGGCCAGCCGATTTTCTCAAGTATATTGCTGTCTTGGCATCCGCTCTGGGAGAGCTTCGTGAACCGACCCACGGGGTTGCTCACCTTGCTGCAGGCTTAAACTGGGGACCGAAATTCAGGATCACGAGCCTCGATCCCGGCATACCTTTGGTCTTGGAAAACAGTTTTTGGGGTGACCATGGCCCGCTATGAAAAAGGACCACATCAATCGCTACGAGAGTGCGTGTTTGTTACATGCACCATCAGGTCGAGGGCACGAGCCCGTCCTTGCGAAGGGCAGTGTTGTTCTGTTCTCCTTTGACAGGGCCTGGCTCGGCAGCTCTGGTGAGACCGGAGCCAATGTCAGCTCTCCAACCTTTGGTCACCATGAAAAGAGGAATCGTCCAAGCATGGTCTCATTGGTAGCAGCTGCATGTCATATCTTGGTGGGACTTCGTGAATATACTTTCAATAAGCCCCAAAGCCTACTCTAACTATTCAGGCGGCCTCATATTCAGCCCGACTAGCGAAACCCTGAAAACAAATTCCTTCAAGCCTTAAATTTTAAAGCATAAACCCTACGCCCTACCGGCCGAACTTGTAACTTTTTGGCTTATAGGAGCTTTTCAAGGAGCCTTGGCTTGGCTCTTGGACCCTACACTGGACGACGAGCCCCTTTGTTTTACCTTTCGTTTGTAGGGAATGGAGGAATGGTAGTAATAGTTATTTTTGTTATAGTAGTTATAGTAGTTATAATAGTTATAGTAGTTATAATAGTTATGGTAGTAATAGTAGTTATAATTGTACCCCATTCCTCCATTCCCTACTAACCAAAGGTAAGGTGTTTGTTCGTAGGTGCGGCTGAACAAGATCGTGGCCCGGTACGTGAAGACCTGGCTTCTCGGTCCGTTGGACTGGGGCGCTAGGTAGCACAGAGTTTTGCTCACTGCGGGGATGGGTTATGTCGGGGGTTATAGTATAGGTTAGGGTCACGCTACATAGCAAGGCCATTCCATGCATCCACGCTACATGTTTAGCTACACTGAGGCTACTTGGTTTGTGGGATGAGGCCTCAGGGGTTTCGGAGAAAATGGCGCATGGTTCAGATCTACATGGTCCAAACCTCCCTTTATGTAGACTCCGTAACCCTCAAAACCCTAAACCCTTAAACCCCCGTCCCAGAAAAGGGATGCTAAGATTAAGGCCTCTCAAGAAGGATGGGAGGTCCGAAAAACAACAGAAGCCATCATGCGGTAGCTGATACGGTTGATGGACAAAATCCTGCATGACCCTAAGGACCCTAAACTATGGGAATTATGGTATATTCCTTATAATGGGTAATGCAGGATTTTGTCCATCAACCGTACCACTTTGGTGTACTACACAGAAGTAAGAGACCTTTTTGGATACTTTTGAGATCTTCTCAGGGGTCTTCAACCCGAAGCCTAAACCTTAAAGTGCCTTAAAGTCCTACTGCTTTGAAAACCCTAAAGTTGCCACGCCATGCCAAGGTTCCTCTTGGACTTCGTGACTCTGATCCCCTTCGATGTGTTTGCACCCACGGAACCCGAGACAACCTCAGGCCAGCTCGCAGGGGTGTTTGGGGTTTAGGGTTTTAGGGTTTTGAGTTTAGGGTTTATGGGGGGCAGGGACTACCGTAGGGATCTGAAAATCTGCAACGACATCCCTCGTGGTCCCTTCTATAATTAAGATGTAATACATCCCACCCCATTCTACCCATGAAGGCCATTTTATACTAGGGGTTTGTGAGTGCGTTCACAAGATTGTAAGTATTGCTGTTCTACACGGGTTTATAAGGGATCCAGTGCATGACAAGTCTGATGAGTTCGTCAGTCGTACCGAACATAACTTTGTGCAGAAAACCCCCCCGAAACCCTGGCCTGATTGTTTAGGCTGCTAGGTTCTTGAGTAATACCCTTTTGCCCTTTTTATTTTAGGGTCTCCTTATTAAAACCTAATAGTAAGGAAAAGGGTACCCTTATTGTAATGGGGGTCTCTGACATCTGGCGGAGTGAAAGGTCTTGGGTCTCTCGGTGTCAGGAGTTGGTTGATTAGTTAGTTGGTCTGTCAATCTGTCAATCAGTCAGTCAGTCGGTCAGTCAGTCGGTCAGTCCGTCGGTCAGTCAGAGTCAAGTTAGTAGGTTGTAATCGGGGTCAGCAGTATCCGAGTTGATGTTATATTTGTTAATTCTTAGGGTTGAGGAGTTAGGTGTATGACATGGCTTCATACAGCCCAGCATAGCCACCAAGAGCGATAGCGGGCAAACTAAGTTCTCGCTATGCTTGCTGCAAGAAACCGTGGAACCACATCAACAGCAATAGCATCACTGTAGCACGGTGGTTCCTAGCAACCAAGCACCAGTGGCACCAGGACAGCAGCAAGAGAGAATACCCAATGGCATCGGCAATGGAATACTAAAAAGCGGGGTCAACGTCTTCCGCTTCATCACCATCACTGCGACCCGAAACCTTGCAACCATAAGCCCTTGGCGCTCTACTTGGTCAAGCTTCTGCCGTTGACCCCTTAAGCCTTGAAACTGTTGAAGCAAAAGCCAATTAAACCCCACTCTACGTAGTAAGGCCCCTAAACCCTGAACCCTAGCTCAAGCCGTGAGGCTACAGCAGCGTGAAGGTTCTTCGGGCCCTTCGACTGCTGAAGCTGATCCGGCACCTTGACTTTGGGTTTTGGGGCTTCGGGGGTTTAGGGTTTGGGCTTATGGGTAGAGTTTGGGGTCTATATTTGCTTTGGGTGTTTTGGGTGTTTCAGGATTTAAATTAGGTTTCAGGGTTCATGGGCGAAGGGTTGAAAGGAGGGGTCTCGGGGCTGGTGTTTAGGCGTTCAGGGCTTAGAGTTTAGTTAGGATTCTTCCTTTCGGGGTGCCCTGATGGGTCTTTGCAGGTCTGGGGTGTGGGGTCTAGGGTTGGGGTGGGGCCAGGGTGTACGACTTTATCTTTTTCGTTTCAGGCTATGAGTGGAGCGGTTTAAGGCATCGTAGCTGCATAGGTAATCTGTGACCATCTTGGGTTTGTATCGTCTTAATTGAAATAATTAACTTTTTAGACCTTGGTGTAGCGTTTCTGAGTTCGCATCATCTTAACACACATACAGGGTGGGAACTCAGCAACTGTCCCACTCGGGACGACTGCAGTTTGCAAGCAGTCAGGCCGCAGCGTCGTTGCCCGGCAACTCCCCGACGGCACGGCGGCATACGTGCCAGTCAAGGCAATGCCTGCACATCCGTCCGGTACTTTGTCAACGGCCACACAGTCAACCGCCATCAGGGCACCTTTGCCCCGCCCAGCGGCGCGCTCCCACGGACACGGAACGAGATCACCTTGTAGGACCTTTTCAACCCCGAAAGCATCAGAAGCCCATGCACCCCGGCATTAAGCTTCTCCCCTGCTCATTTGGGGTTTTGTATTGAGACGAAATTAAGGTGTGGGGTCTAGGTTTCAGGTTTAGGGTTTAGAAACCTTTCCTTAAACTACCATAAACCATAACCTATATAACATCTTGTAGGTCCTTATTATGAACCCTCGTACAGGGTCCCTAGTTTCCTGGCCCCTAAACCCCCTGAACCCAGTAAGGGAATCATCTCAACAGGCTTGCACGGCGATCACTGTGGATGGAGGAGCAGGAGGCCCCCTCCTCTGTCTGCCTTTTGATAAGATCAGGTGTGGGTTTAAGCTTAGGTTTTTAGGAACTATAGCGTTTTGGGTTTAGCCTGCTTGGTGTGTTTTGGGGTTTCTGTGTGTTTAGTTTTCGGATTTTGTGGCTCGGGCTTGGTTTAAGTTTTAATGGTTTCGGTTTGGTGTCGCAGGACTTGGGGGCTTTCGGTGTTAAGGGTTCAGGTCAAGCCATGTTCTAGTAAAGCGCATTGTGGGGGTTCAGAACCCCTCACACCCAGAGACCCCAATTTCCCTCAATTAAGAATATTCATTAAATGAATGACATGACTCGTAGGGATCCTACTATAATTTAAGGTATATTCCTTAATTAAGGAATGTTGGAGTTTCTGGGCACGAGCCGCTTACAACCTTAAAGAAGCCCTCCCGAAACCCCTAAACGCCAGAAAGCTTCGTCACAAAGAACCAAACCCTAAACCCTAAATCCCCTAAGGTAGGTTTTCTTCCGAATCCCTGCTGTGTAAAATCTTTGTCGCAGCATCTCAAAGTGCCCTGCAAGCCGTTGAGGGTATGAGGTTTAGGGTTTAGGGTTCGGCTTCAGATGAGCCCTAGTCTTTAACGGTTCTCCTGAGGGAGGTAACTATCAGGGTTCCATGCATCGGTCCTTTACACGGGTTCTGTAAGGGTTTAGGCTTGGGGTTTAGGGATTGCTGTAGACGGCTAAGACTATTCCTTAGGTCCTTGGGTTTCCTAGTCTAGGTGTAGCAAAATCGCTCAAATGAAACCATTTTATATATTCAGGTCCCAACAATTATTACTTTCGTTCTGTTCCGGCAGCCAGCTCCGAGTCAAATTGTGGCCGGAGCTCGTCAGCTTTCGCAATCTAAAGGAGACTTTGCCAAGCTGCGGCGACAGACCCTAGGTTGAGAGGGAGCTGTCGAGGACTCATCGGAGATTCGGGTGGCTGCCAACGTCGTCGTGAACGTGCCAGAGAGTTCTGGGTTCATCACTGACATCGAGAGCCAGAACGTTCACGACTTGATCCCTAAGCCGGCAGCGGCGAAGAAGTCAAGGATGGTGGAAGGCTGACGGGGATGTGTTCTTTCAGTCAACTTGCGTGCTGACGTGATCCCCGCACAGGCGCACCCGCCTCTCTAATGTAGCGGCTTTAATAATTCAGAAAGCGTCACCCTCAGGGCCCGGTTTTGTGTGGTTCGTAAAAAGCTTAGATACTGTTAACTACCGGTTCTTTCTATCTTCCTGGATGATATCTTTGATACGGAGAAATAGACTTAGCATACAGATCAATCGAATATTTAGGATCGTATAATAGGAGGTTATCTTACTAAGGTAAGGGAGACGGAGCAGCGGGGCAAAAAAATAAAAATAAAAAACTATTTCCAATTTTGGAAATTAGTTTTTTTTTTTGCTCCGTCTCCCTTACCTCAATACAATCTTCTAATATTTAGGATCGTGTATTAGGAGGTTATCGTACTAAGGTAAGGGAAACGGAGCAGCGGGGCCAAAAAAAAAACATTTCCACATTTGGAAATCCTGTTTTTTTTGCCCCGCGGCCCCCTCTCCATTACCTTGNACTAAGGTAAGGGAAACGGAGCAGCGGGGCCAAAAAAAAAACATTTCCACATTTGGAAATCCTGTTTTTTTTGCCCCGCGGCCCCCTCTCCATTACCTTGGTACGCTAATCTCCTTTGGCGGGGGGTTCCCTCTTAATGTACAAGTCTAATTATACTGGAGTCCTGTGAGCTTAGACCTAGCTCTAAGGAATGGCTTGTGCATCTCCGGAATTTGAAAGTGCCTGCCCAAGACAAGAATGAGAGATGGCCACAAGACTTCAAGGCGTTTTGTCTTTATTTCTTGCATAAGTTTTCTTATATAAACATACCCGGAAGTGGTGTTTTTTTTTGCTGTGGCCCCGCCGGGTCTTTTTAGACCCGATGTAGTACCCCAGACATTTTTTGCTANCCTATGCAGTCATGTGTATGTGCATGTGTCAAAATATTCATACACGTGTACATACCGCACCGCAATACCTGTGTCTTCATGTACATAAACAAGTTATGTACATATATATATATATATATCTCTGTATTTATTTAGCACGGTGTTGCATATCTCACAGAATTACAGTGTCTCTCTCTATAGATATTCGTATACATGCAGGCATACATAATACATGCACATTAGCATAATATATACACACATACGTATACATATACATATACTAAATTTTGGCAAACAGACAAACATAATGACATACATACATACATACAGCCATACATAGATGCATACATACATACATACGTACATACATGGGTGACATGTGTATGCCTGCTTATGTTATATCTTCGCATGAACTTCAGGTTTGCATGTNACATACGTACATACATGGGTGACATGTGTATGCCTGCTTATGTTATATCTTCGCATGAACTTCAGGTTTGCATGTTCAGATGCGCTCATCGGCACAAAAACCGGCATATTTACAAAATTTATGGATGCTAGCTTGGAAGTACATGTATTATTGCGCAGAAAACATAGGATATGATTCATTTGCCCACGGATATACTGACATGCAAGCCACCCGATATATACAAACAGAAACATACAAGTTCATTGGGGCCATGGGGTTGAAAGGTTTGGGGAAGGGCCCTCTTCACATCTCTTCACACCTTCTAGGGTTTGTGCGTTTCGACCGAATATTCGTTTCTTTGTATCTTTGTGTGAAAGAGATCATCAGAGCCTATAATTCACCAAATTGATGACAGGCACCCAGACATGTGCATATGAATGATGCCATCCATGACGAGGAAGTGATGGGTGTCCCAGACTTTGAGAGATGACTCTCCCCCCTCCCAAAACAAAACTACACCAGGGGACTTCTATTATCATATTCGCGCGCTGGTATATTGACATAACGGCCATCAAATAGATATGTGAAGAAACATACATGTTTATTTAGGCCATGGGGTTGAAATGTTNATCTAATCCCATTCTCAGAAGGGGAGATGATAGGTGTCCCAAACTCTGAGGGATGGATGATCTGCACCGACAAGCTCCCGCTTTGACAGAGCATCGCCAAGAAGAGCACTTTCATCCCTGAGGCTGTGGATGATTTGTTTGGAGAAGATGCGGAAGACGGATTCCAAAGAGCCCATAGCCCTTATCCGCGGAAAAGTAGGTTGAAGATCTCAGACCCAACACCTCTGAAAGAGATGAAGNATGCGGAAGACGGATTCCAAAGAGCCCATAGCCCTTATCCGCGGAAAAGTAGGTTGAAGATCTCAGACCCAACACCTCTGAAAGAGATGAAGAGCGCAAGCACTGCAAAAAATGGCTGGCTTCCGAATACTCAAAACTAGGCAAGTTGAGCAGCAAGCCCAAGTTCCCAAACAACATGCTGGGCTTCAACCCATAAACCTGAACAGGCGCAACTGGTTCCAAACC